>WBMZ01014713.1:0-24751 GCA_013400975.1 Atrichornis clamosus
CCATCGGCCCGCGGGGCTCCGCCGCCTTTCCCCGGGCCCGGGGTCACGGAGCGCCGTGCTCGCCGCGGAGCCGCTGCCCGGGGGCGCTGGCGGGCCGGAGTCCGGCCCGGTGACCGGTGTCCGGTGCCCCCGGGGCCGGGGGATTGTCCGGAGCGGGGCCCGCGGGAAGGGAACGAGCGTGATGAGCAACAGCGCTGTTGCTCGTGGGGTGTGCGAGGAGGGAGGCTGAGGTCTGGGGGAGGCTGTGAAACATAAAATAGTGTGAATCCTGTGGTGAATCCCAACCAGTGACTCCCACCCTCTGAAACCCCCCCAGCGAATCCCATCCAGTGAATCCCACCCTGGGTCAGGTCTGTGGAGCCATCGGCTCTGCGGGTTTGTAGAGACACCAGGTGTAGCAGTTCCAGACACACTGAAGTTTTGGTGTTTCAGGCCCATTCTGCTGCCCTCTGTCCCCTCCACTGTGCCCCCAGCCTGCAGAGCCCCCTCCAGTCCCTGGTTTTGGTCCCCATGGGGTCACTCAGCCTTCGAAGGCAGCACAGAGCAGGTGGTACCTGTAGGGGTGATGCTCTGGGTGTTGTAGGTGGTACCTTTGGGGTGACGTGGTACCTGTCGGGGAGATGCTCTGGGTGTTGCAGGTGGTACCTGCTCATGGAGGAGTTTCTGTTCCCAGGGTTTTCCTGTCTGTCGCCATCCCAAGCTCGTGTTGGACAGTGTTCAGGGAGTTGTGGTGTCTGTCTCGGGGATGTTACGCTGTCGCTGTCAGCCTGTCACTTTGCTTCAAAGCATCGCTTATCCTCAGCTTCACTCAGCGCTGCTTCCTGAAATAACCACCCCGTGAGGAGGGGAAGCTCTCACAGTCATTGTTCAGTGCTGGAGAAGCCTCTCTGAATCCTCACCTATAGATGCATCCTATTTTTTTCCCCCTAATGACCACCTGTGGTCCGTGAAGCTCTGTGCTGTGTCACCTGTGGCATCTCATTTTATCCCTCTGCACCTCCTTTTCCTCCATCTCGAACAGGAACCCCAGCTCTTCTTACTCCAGGTGTTGGCAGCGCTGCTTGCCCGGAACTTGGGAGTTCTCTGGGTGTGCAGCAGTGAGAAATGGAAGTAATTTGTTTCAGGGCTGTGATAAATCACCCAGGCTGGAGCTGCAGCAGTTTTATTCCCCGAGCTGTAGCTCTGACATGTTCCCTATCGCTGCGTGTTTATTTTCTTTGTTAATTTTAAAGCAAAGCCCGTTGAAGTTTGGATCCTGCTTCTTGTTGGTTGGTAGTCTCCTGGTTTAAGGGTGGATTTATTGGGGAATACGAGGAGAAACCTGATGGGGGATGACGGAGGTGCTGCACGGTCTCTGTAGAGCACGAGGAGGATTTCAAGGGCATTCCCCTGTCGGCAGTGATTCCTTGTTAGGTGCTTCCACTTGTGACTTTTCTGCACTGAGTATTGGCTCTCTAAGGCAGGAGGACAGAGACCTCTCGTGCTGTTCCACACATGCCATTTGGATGGAGCACTGCAGCTCCAACACCACGGGCAGAATTTCCATCTTTGGAATTGCTACCGCTTGCCCGGGAGCGTGTGGCTGCCCCAGAGCAGGAAAATTAACTTCTCTGCTGGGATCCGGCTCTTTCATTCAATCCAGAACGGGCTGTGAAAGACCATGGGGACAAAAGGCCCTCGACACGCTGATGGCACGAGATAAGGCCACTCCTGGGCATTGAAAAGCAAATGGCCCCAATCTTCTATTTCAAAATAAACTTGGGTTTGGTTTTTTTTTTTCCTTTCTTCCTCCTTGGGTAGAATTTCATGACTTACAAATGGGTTTCATATTTTCCTCCCAGCCCTCTTTATCATGTAGAGGGAGAGTTTCAGGCTGCAGGATTCACTCTGTGCTGCTCCTGGGGATATGCTTTGGGATCGGGGAGAGGAAACAGTGGAATCCCTCGGGACCCGTAGCAGGAGAAGCTTCTCGATGCCTGAGACATTGAGCACGTTGCTGCAGTGTTGGTGAGGTGGGGTTGTGCAAAGCAGGGTCACAAAAATCCAGGAAAAACATCATCCCAGATGCTGGAGAGAGTGTTACCGTGCAGGCCTTTCCATGGGAATTAATTGAGGTGTCCAGACAAGCTGTTGAGGAATTATTTGGGAATAATCCCTTGAAGGACACGCCGTCGTGTGTGCTGTGAAAACCAGGATGAACAGGCAAGGTTTCCTTATCATAAAGTCCTTTTGCGTGAATTCCCATCAAGGGAACGTTGACCTGAACTCCCCAAACTTTATTCCTTCTGAGAAAGTGGTGGGAAGCAGAGAAATGCCCAGGAGGATGATGTAAAACCACAAGGGGGGAGGATAAGGGCTGTGAGTTTGCCTTGCTCTGATGTTCCTGTAACTTCCTACAGCTTCACCCTTCAATCAGGCTTTGTATTTTTTCCCTCTTGGAGCTGAAGTTGAGTTTTGTGGGGTTTCTGTGATCCATACTCTGCCACATGGCAAGTTTCAAACAGATTTAGTTGTTAGATCTGGTAGACGTGGTGTAAATGTTTATGCTCTAATTGAATCACTGTAAAAATAACTGCTGCTTGCTTTTGCAATGTTGGGAGAATCCTGAGCTTTATTTAGACCAAAACTAACTTGGGGGATGCTTTAAAGGTTCCTGTCTTGCCCTCAAGTGTTGTGTAGCTTTGTAAGGAAGAGCCTCACATGGCAGGGCGGTGGTCAAAGTGTCTGTCCCAGTTTCTCATTTCTGTGGAAGACCAGTGCTGAAGTTGCACCGAATTTTGGGATCTTTAAGAAAAGCCACGGCGGCACTTTTGGTGGCCTCGGGTGACTTTGTTCGGGGGAGGGTGGCACAAAGCCTGTGAAGAATGGAGCTGGGAAACAAAGCAATGTTAGGATGGGCACAAACCTGTGTGCAGAGGGTTCAGGTAAGGAGAGAAATGGGCTGCAAACAGATTTGATCTGGGACTGAGCTGGAGTTGGTGTCGCGATGCCGAGGGCCGGGACAGCTGCTCCCACCTGCTGGAAAACACCGTTCCCTTCGTTTGCACGGAAGGGATGGTGGGTTTGCTGCTGCTGTCCTGCAGTTTCATCACTTGGTGTTGTTTTTGCCTGAGCTCCCTCGCTGCTCCGAGGCAGTAAATTGGAGGGTGGAGGTGCCGGGCGAGGAGAGGCGTCTGCGCATCGCTGCGCCCTGGAGTGCCTGCTCTGCCTGTAACTACTCCTGTTGTTCTCCTGTGACACTGCCCAGCTGGTGCAATCGGTGCTGCAGAAACAGCCTGGGACAAACGCTGCTCCCGGGACCTCCAGGAAAGCTGGAAGTTCTCCTGCGTTCTTCCAAGGTGTGGAGCGAAGGGCCCGGGATGCTGGTGTGGGACAAGGTCGGGGAGTGATTTTCTTGCTGTGGGGAACTTCCTGCCCTGCCAGAGCTGCTGGCAGAGCTGAAACGGGCTGTCCCCAGCAGCAAGGTGACCCCGAGGCTGCTGACCTGTGCTGTGCCAAAGCAGGTCCTGACAGATTTGTGGATGAACCACAGAGCCACGGATCAGCTCCGCTCGCTTCCAGGGGTGACAGCGTGACACTGGGGCGGGTGCAGGGGAGGAGGCCGGAGCAGGGGGGTGTCCAGGAGGGCAGCAGTGCCTGTGTGTGGGCTGGGTGACACTTTTGGGGTGGCCTTGGTGGCTCTGCTGTGCTTCCCGACACCACTAGGTGCCTCCCGGCCTTTGCACTGCTGGGAGAGGCGCAGGAGCACCCGCTGCTCCCTCGGGCTGCTCCAGCAACCCCGGGGCTGGGGCACGACTCTGATTTTTGGCTTGTTTTGGATGTGGCATCGCTGTAGCTTTGCTTCTCACGCAGCTGGGGCTTGGCAGGGTTTGACCCTGAGGTGGGGAGAAGTGGAGTTGTTTAAGGCAGGGCTGTCGGGGAGTATAGTGTGTGTAACAAGCCCGGACTGAGGGGTGTGCACGGATTTTATGTGGCGTAAAACCCACCCTCCTTCTGGGGGTGCCTGTCACTGCTGTGACACTGCCTGCTTTTCTTTCGAGTGATTTTTATATTTTCTGTTTGTTCCTGGCTCAGAGGGACGAGGTTTGGGGCTGATAAGAATATAATCACCGTCAAGTTTGTGGGGTGGGAGGAGGGCCTGCCTGTTCTCAGTCGCTGGGACAAGTGCAGGTCCAGGTTGTGGTGAGGGGTGATGAGTGGCACCTCTCAGCTGGGAGGAGGTTTGGGCAGGGCTGAGGAAAATCCCTGTGCAGGACAGGTATGTCTGGATATGGGTAGAGAGAAGAGAAATGCCAAATCCTTGCCAATAATCTCCTCAGTGTGACATTTTTTTGCCCCTCCAAGCCCCAGCGTCCAAACCTGGGCTCACGGAATCCTCACCTGAGAGTTCCACTGATCCTTTTGGCTGCTGAATGACCAGGCCCAACCTGCTGTTCCCATAAAGATGGGACAGAAACATTTAAAAAATCTGATTCTGGTTTTTTGTTGCTGTTTTTTTCTATCTCCCCCCTCACAGTTTCTCCTGGGTACAGCACGTACTGCCCAGTGCCTCACGTTGAAACTCCGGGAGGTGGCACAGAGTTTAACGTGTTCAGATATTTCCCCCTCCACTTTTTTTTTTGTTGCTCCAACTCTCCCTTTTACCAGGCCAGCCAGCTTTTTGACAGCCATCCAGTTTTATTAGTGCAAAAACCAAAATCCCACCTCTTTTGGCTTGCAAACAACCTCCTGATTGATGCCTGGGAGCAGAATATATTCGTGTGTGTCTGCTGGGCCCCGTGTGAGTCCAGCTCAGAAGAAAAGAAAAACAGAGATTTTGGAAAAGCCTGGGACTTCTAAGGGCATTAAAAAAAAGGATAATATTTAAAAAAAGGAATAAATTGAAAAGGCTTCTTGCTACAACTTGCTGCCTTACCTTTGGGCTGCAGGGATTCCTTGGGAGAAATGGGATGCAGATAAGCAAATCAGGGGATCAGTAGGACCTGAGTCAGAAGGCACTGGAAAATGAACCAGGTACCTCCTGGCTTCTGTGAAATCCAGCTTTAATTGCTGTTTTCACTAAGTTGCAGGGCTGAAGCAGGCCTGGGTTGTGTGGGAGCACAGCAGTGCCCAGTCCCATCCCAGTCCTGCCCAGTGCTGCTCTGGGGCCCTGAAACAGAACTAAAGAAAACCTTTGTCTGTTGGGCTTTGTCCTTTTTGTTTTTTTCAATAGTGAATGTTCCTTGCTCTCCCTTTGCCAAACATTAAATTCCCTTAAATTTTGAGGCTGGAGACTTTTCAAACTTTGCTATTCCACTTGAGGCATTTTGCAGAAGACCATTATTTTCACACAAAGTATTGCTCCTTCTGAAACTCAGACCCATTTATAATCTCTTTATTTGAGCTCTGCAAATTGCCAGTCACTTTTAAAGAGCGATATTAGTCTCAGGCTTTCTCCTTTTATTTATTGCTTTGATGAAAGAGATGGTGTCAGG
Source organism: Atrichornis clamosus (assembly GCA_013400975.1). Lineage (NCBI taxonomy): Eukaryota > Metazoa > Chordata > Aves > Passeriformes > Menuridae > Atrichornis > Atrichornis clamosus. Next base: position 5,475 of record WBMZ01014713.1, read on the forward strand.
AGTGGAAAACGAGTGGAGGCAGAGGAGGGAAATAGGAGAAATTAAGGGAAGGAGTTGGAAAAGGGAACAAAGAAATCGATTAAGCGCTTTTTTGCTCCCATATCTTTCTTGAGGATGATTATGTTTCGCTGGAAAACATCCCCTTCGTTCGGTGTGTTAATATTTAATTAGTTGCTGGTCATGAAGTGCTTATTGTGGCTGCTAATTTGGCCGGGGAAGCTCTGTAAATGCCGTTCTGATGGGCTGCTGGGAACATAAGTAGGTTAACAGGGCAGGTATTTTTGTGCCTCAATGCCTGCCAGCACCTAATCTTCCTTGCCTCCAAACTTCAAGGAAACTTCTTGATGTCTCTTCTTAGAGGCACGCAAAGGCCACGGGAACGTCATCCCAAAATCCCAGTAAGAGGCTGTGAAGCAGCAAATCCGCAGTGAAGGGTTCAGCCTTTTTGCCCTAACGTAACATTTGTTGGTGTGAAGTGCTGAAAACTCATTTTCATCATTTGGGCATGTGATATAAAGCCTCAGGATCTGAAATATTACAGTCACCATGGCTACCAGTGACTTATCTGAGGGAGTTTGACTTTTGTTTTGATTTTAAGTGTCTTAATTGTAGTTTAAAAATCAGAATCTAAATGTGTTTTTTACTTAGGCATGAAACTAAAGGCATTAAATGATTTGCATTATTAAAATATCTATAATGCTGCCTGTCACAGGTTCTTAAAGAAGGTCCTTAATATTCATACCTTATGTTCTAAATAAAGTTACTCTCCAGCTTTATGGTAGTTCTGCTTCTCTCACCACAAAAAATTTCCTGCAGGTGCCTCGCTGGCTATTTTGCAATCCCAAATTTTGTTTAGCTGTGGAAAAGCTGTGCCACTCCATACCTGGTGCACGTGAAAACACACACCACACACATCCTGCTGCTTTTCCTCCTTCCCCTCTTGTCCCCCAGCCATTCCCCGTGGGGTCCCCCCTCTGGAGCTCGTGTCCATGGACGAGTTTGGCTGTTGGAAGTTGGCCCTGCTGAGGAATCCTGCCAGCCCCTGTATGAAAAATTACCAAGCACCACCTGCCCAAAAAGTGGGAAAACATGGGGGGATGCTGAACTGGGATGGAGAGCACCAAACTACCCCTCCTTCCAAGGAGAACCATGTAGTGAAAGAAGAGCAGGAACACGGCAGACAGTTGTGCAGCCAAAGATTTTTCTCCCTTAATTCAATCACTAAAATGTTACAATCTGTCCTGCTCTAATTCTCTCCACTTGTACTTGTGCAGCGGTTGCAAACATGCTGAAATATGAACTCATGCTTGGTAAGCCTTTAATTCCAGCTTTGATGTTTTTAATCATCAGTACAGATTTGGTAAAAATGATTCATTAGCTTGAAACGCATCTTGGGTTCCACGTGACGCTGTGGGGAATGGAGGAGGCAGCGCCAGGGGCCGCATGTTCTTTGGGATGTTCTTTGTGCCTGAGCTGATTCTCTAAGTGTGGTCCTTAAAATCTCAGCTTTAGAGGCCTCTTGGGTGTCCAGATGCCTCCTCTCTGCATCTGGATTTGGTCAGAAGCTGAGCACTCCCTGCTCAGAACCAGAGCAGGGGCCGTGGTCAGTGTGCTCAGGGCCGAGCTCCTCGCTGGGCGCAGCAGCAGGAGGATTCCTGGGCTTGTTTGCCTTCCCTGCCTTCCCTGCCTGCTGTCTGGCTGGAACCACTCCCTTAACCCCTGCTGGGACATCTCACACCCTGCCTGGTTGGCCTTGGGGTTGGTTTTGCCCACGCTGCCCCTGCCCCACGCTGAGCTCTATCCTGCAGTGACCGGAGAGGATTGAAAGCAATCTGGCTTCCGAGCAGTGGCTTGGAGGCAAATCCTCAATCCCATTACTTGTTCCCTGGCAGTCCCCGGTTGGAACTGGGGTACCAGTGATGTTATCAGAGCCTTTGAGGCTGCTGCCCAAAAGGCATTGCCCTTCTGGATCAATGTGGTTGTTGGAATTCCAGCTGCCCCAGCTGTGCGTGACGTGGATATAAAGATCCCTTTCACTGCTGCAGCTATTTCCATATGGAAAGTGGGATTTCTGCTCCTGTAAAGCCACCTTTATGCCAATATACTCGTGTGAGAGGCCCCAGTCATGTAAACACGTTGAGATCCCCCTGTGGGACATTGGTGTGGGTGTGATTTTTGTGTTTTGCTTTTTTCCAATGGATAAATTTGGGTGTAGCCAGACCCTCGACCGTGCTCCAAGCTGATGTGTTGAAGGACACAGAAACCCCCATGAAACTCCAGCCTTTTGAGGACAAAGACAACCAACTGAGGAAAATTCCAGAAGCTTTCCAGCCCTGCCTCCCTCCAAAAGGAAAGGGGGAAGGAGTGGAACAAACACTTTCCCACTGTTGTGCTGAAAGGCTTTTATCTCAAAGGCATTTTGAGGAGGGGATGCAGCTCTTCCCAAGTTTTGTCTCCCAGGCTGTTCCTGCTGTAACAAATTGTTAAGCAACAAGTACACAGCATTTGGAGATCTGGGATGAGATAGGGACAGCCTCACAAAGGCACTCTCAGATGTTCAAGGCTTCCTTTTGTGCTTGGGGTGGGGTTTTTTTTCCCTCTCTCTGACATCCAACTGCTGCTTCTCTTCTCCCTCCATTCCCGGCGCTGGAGTGGAAGCCAAGGCCATGGATGCAGGCGTGCTCCCGTGTCCAGCCAAGCCTGCTCTTATCACAAATCCCTTTTTTCTGCCCGCAGTGCAAACACTGCTTGTTGCTGTTCTCTCACCTCTCCTCCTCCCGCTTTGTTTTCTGTAAATCCCCTACTTGGTTTCCCATGCTTTGTGTGGATTTTGTTTTGTTTCCAGCGTGGTTTTTTTGTCTTAAAATCCTTTTTCTTGTTTTTTTTCTAGACATTAGCGATGCTTTTCTTTTGTTTTGCTTCCCCCCCCCCCCAGTGTATTGTGTAATCATTGGATCTTTTATTCTATCCCTGTAAATAGACAAAGGAACCAGTACAGGGAGTTTTTCCTGGAGTAGCTGTTCAATTACCTGTTGAAAGGAATCTCACATGCAAACACATTTATTCCGTACAGTTCTACCAACCCACCCTGATCGAGACCTCCCTTACTTTAAATTTACACTCAGGTTATTCACATCGTCTGTAAAAGTTAATTAAGGGAAAAGGGGGGAAAAAAGGGAATATTTGTGCAGGTGAAGCTCATTGTTTGAACCCGCGCTGGGAGGGCTGTGGATACAGGGACAGCATTCCTAGAGGGATGAGCCCTAAGGCTGGGAAAAGGAATGTTTGAAATCAGTATAAAAACAGGCAGTGAAGAAAATTCCCACGAGAAGGCTCTTGCAGGAGATCGAGTCTAACGAAGTTACAATAAACTCGGGAATCGCCGTCTCCCGGCGGATCTGTCCGTGTGGATTTTACCTGTCCAACGTGGAGCAAAGTGGGTTTGCTCCATGGCTGATGCTGTGTCCAGAGGGAACATCATTTCCGTGCTGGTGCTGGATGTTTCCTTCCTTCCACCGCCAGCAAATGCAGGTTCCAGAGAGGAGAGTGAAAGGAGTTTGACGTGATGAGGATCCGCGCATCGCTCCCTCCAATCTCTTCCCTCCTTTTCCTTGGGAAGGGCTGGAGTGGACAGACATTTCTTGGCTTGCAGAACGTGGATAAAGGTCCTGTCAACAACTGCCTTTTTGCTAATCCTTTTTATTCCAGCAAGGAATACTCCACGCTCTGCTCTGAGACTCTTTAGAATGCTTTGATTTTAGGGTGAGGAAGGAAGCACAGCTGACCGCCGCCAGCCATCCCAGTAGGAACTGGGATGGATTTTGGGGCACATTCCCAAGCCTGAGGAGTTTGAACCAGCCTGCCGGGGTTTGCTATGTGCATCCCAGCGAGCTCCAGAGCCGCCCTCCCAGTGCTCTGATGGACATCCCAGATTTCCCCTCGCTCCCTCTCCCTAAAGCTTGCAGGAAATTGCAATCCGATAAGTTTAGGCACGGAGCAAGTCCTGTCCATTGTTCCTTATTGTTTGAGGATTGTTTACATCCCCTTTTTTGTTATCCCATCTCCCTGACTCTTCCCTGACCTCTCTGGCTCCTCTGGTCCATTGTGTGTGGCTGTTGTTGTTCCAGGGAGTTCTGAGGGAGGCTTGGAGCAAACCCTGGGATTACTCAGGCCCTGCACGCTGCGTCCTGCTCGGTTTGGGCTTCATTGGTTTATTCCACCTAAATAACAATGATGATGATGATGATGATGATGATCATACCCTTTAAGTGCAGTCCTAAGTGCACTCTCCCACTGTGGATTTGGGAACAACTCAGGCAGCTTTCCAGACCTCGGTGTAATCTCCTTGGGATTTTTTTTATGTCGCATTTCCATAAAATATTCCTCAGAAATGCGGAGACCAACCAGCAGGATGCTCCTGAAAACACAATCCTGAAGACTGGTCCCTGCGTTTCCTTCCCGGGAGGACACGGATCTTGATCCTGAAAAGTCGGTCAGAGTTGGATTAAATTTGCAAATGAGTTTGGGATTTCCCACCTCCGTTGGCGCACGCAGACGCTTTTTTGGTGGGCTCAGGGAATCTGCAGTTGGCTCTGGAGTGACTTCCAGAGGAGCACAGGGCATCCAAGAGCCTCTTCCCCTTGTGCAGGGATCCTGCTGCCTCCGGATGCAGCGTTCCCACTGACAAGTGCATCTGAGGCCAAGCAAACCTCGGGATGATGCTGGGGAACACGTGGGAGAGGCATTGGGAAAAGCAAGGAAATGTTTACGCTGGGAGGGGACTGTTGACAGTGCAGTTCAAACAGCTGACGTTATTCAGGGCAGCCAGTGCCGTGCAATATTTTGCTTTTTGCTCCTCTCCTGAGGGCCAGGCAGGAGGGAAGGATCAAATGGGGCTGGCAGGGCTGTCCCTGGCTGGTGCAGCAGATCCAGCAGCTGCAGGCAGGGAAGGTGCTGGGGAGAACCAGCAGTGGTGGCAGTGTGGTGGTTGAGGTCGAGGTCAGGGTGGACTCTGGGGTAGCTCAGCGTGGGGACACCAACATTCCTTGGAGATTGTGGCCCCGCGGGATGTCTGGATGGTGTCTGAAGCCCGTGTGTGCTGCAGGGTTGTCAGCAGTGCCAGAGGATAACTGAGAAATGTGGAAGTGTTTTGTGCTGGGAGAAGGGAATCCGAGGTGCTGATGTCATGATGTTCTGGGTGGCTGTTGAGCTGGGAATTCGCCTTCCAACTGGTTCCAGTTCCCCCAGCACGCTGGGTGGGTATATCACATTCTGTTTTCGTTTCAAACCAGCCTGTCTCTCTTGTTCTGTTTTTAGCATGGCTGACAAGAACAGCACCCTGAAATGCACGTTCTCTGCTCCTGGCCACAGCACCACTCTGCTGCAGGGACTGGCCTCGCTCCGAGCTCAGGCTCAGCTGCTTGATGTCATCCTCACTATAAATAATGAAGTGTTTCAGGTTCATAAAGTTGTCTTGGCTGCCTGCAGTGACTATTTCAGGTGAGAATCTGATAGTGAAGCAGGCATTTTTACCTGTCCCATGGGTGTTCTGTTTCCCCATCCTCCCCCACCCCAAGCTCCCCACCACAGCCCCAAAATCGCAGCCCACAGAAGCCTTTGGAGGTTTGGTTTGCCCCATGGATGTCCTGCAGGCAGGTAGAGGTTCAGGATCAGTCTCTCTGCACGCAGGTTTGTTCAACTCCAGCTGCTGGGCCAAGACAAGGGTTCAAACCCAGGTTCTGAACACACCTGGGCAGGTGTTGGTTGTGCTTTTGCCCCGGAGCCACTTGAGCTGATTGGGAAGTGGCAGCGAGCGCTCGGAATGAGGCATCCCATGGAGCGAGGTGCCTGTTGTAAACACACTGCTGTCGTCTGTAAGCACCACTGATGTGTCTGTGGTGCTCACTGCTCGTGTGCTCAGAGCACCAAGGTCCTTGTGTGCACTCCCCAAATCCCAGAAGATCCGGGAGGATTGTCCCAGCTGGCGCGGGGAGAAAACGGAAGCGTCGCGAGGAGTTTGTGCAGCCAGTTAATGCAGAGGGAGCCAGCTGCAGAGCAGGGAATTCAGTCTGAAGTGAAAATAGGTGTTACCTATCTTGCCTCTGTCACTGAATCACAGAATTGTGGTTCAGGTTGAGGTTGGAAAAGAGCTCCAAGGTCATGAGTCCAAGCTGTGCCCCACCTTGTCCCCAGCCCAGAGCTCTGAGTGCCACGTCCAGGAATTCCTTGGACACCTCCGGGGATGGGGACTCCCAACCTCCCTGGGCAGCCCCTGCCAATGCCTGACCGCCCTTTCCATGAGGAAATTGCTGCTGATGTCCAACCTGGCACAGCCTGAGGCCGTTCCCTGTTATCCTGTTGTTCCCTGGGAGCAGATCCTGACCCCCCTGGCTGCCCCCTCCTGTCAGGGACTTGTGCAGAGCCAGAAGGGCCCCCTGAGCCTCCTTTGCTCCAGGCTGAGCCCCTTCCCCAGCTCCCTCAGCCTCTCCTCAGGACTGACTCTCTCTGTCAAACCCTTTTGGAACGGCTCTGACTTGGAATGACTTCGAGTGGGGATCTTTTTGGGCAGCACCAGCGGCAGCGTGAAGTGAGGGACGTGCTGGAAGCACTGGGAGCTGGGAGGTCTCAAACCCATGGAGAGCTCGGGCTGGGTATTGTTCCAGACTGTGGGAGGGGTGGAAAAGGGCTGTCCGTGGGGTCTGCAGGCCCTTGGTGTGGAGGTTCCTCCCAGCCTGGTTTGCTGAGCAGGTGAACAAGGACAAGGGGCTTCACCTGGCATCTCGCTGGCATCCCTTTCTGTTCTCCAGCTGCTCTGCCCATGCCTCTCTCGTTCTCACACACATTTTCCAGGCTGTTCCCTCCTCTCTCTCCCTTTGGTAACATAAACCTTCCAAGCTTATCACTCTCCTGAACAGGCACACAATTAATCCTGGAGCTGCTCTTCCCCCCAAATGCTAATGGCACTGCTTTGTTCCTCACTGCTGGGTGCAGGGCCACTGCCAGGGTGGTTTCACTGTCGAAATATAATTGCTGAGTAGGTTCCTTGTTAGAACTTCAGTGGTGCTAAAGAAGGTTGTCCTGGGGAACAATGGCAGAATAATCCAGCTTTTGAAAACACTCTGGGTTTTTTTTTTTCTGCAGGAAGGGGGAGGGAAAAGAGTGAAATTGAGGCATTTATATAATCAGCATTTTAGAACCATAACACTTTCTGAGGGAATTGCATTCGAGTTGATGATGTGTCTTCAGCATGGCAACAATAATGCTTTCCTTTCCCCGTGCACGTTGGGCTGGTGCAGGAGCACACACACGTGTCCGGGTGTCCTCCGGGGTGAGGGATCAGGGCTGTGACATGGGATGTGGAGGGATGTGAGCAGAGTGCTCTCACCTGCTGCACGGACAAGGAGCTGGGAACGGGGTTCCTGGTCACTGGGCTACAGAGAGCTGATTCCACACGCAGATATTTCCTTATTTAGGTCATTTAGGATTTCTTGGGTTTGTGCTGGACGGCAGCAGGTTTTCTAGCCTGGTTTGGACAGCAAACTTGGAACTCCTGTCTTTTGACAGTGTTCCCAAGATATCCCTTTATTCCTGTGTTGAGGCAGGGTCTGTCCAGCATTTTTTCTCACTGACTTGCACCTTGGAGTCAGTGCAGCTCCCGAGGCAGCTCTGGTGACACCATGGATTTACCTTTCTGCTGGATTTACCTTTCAATGGTGGAAAAGAACCAGCCCAAAATGTGCAGTGTTAGGGTGTTGTGTACAACAAAATCCTTGGCCTTGCTGGGACGTGTGTGCAGTGGCAGGGACTGGTGACAATCCACGTCACTCCATGTCACAGCTCTCCCAGACACCTGCTCTGGCTCTGCCTTCCCCGCAACTGCTCTGCTACTGCTCCTGGAACACTCCGGGGTGCAAACCTTTGCCCCCGAGCCACGCCTGGCTAACAAACCCTGCTGGAATGGGATGTGAATGGACAAACCCCCAAATGTGCAGCCCCGTCCCGCCCCCGCAGCGCTGCTCCACCAGAGCTCGCTCCTGGGCGTGGAATGTGCTTCCTGTGGAATTTAGAAGCCTCCCAAGGAGGTGATCTTGGGCCTAATCCCTGCGTGGCCTGGGCAAGGGATGTGCTCGCAGCTGTGCTGTAACCAAAGCTTCGTTTCCCTATTTTTGTTTAATTGCCTGTCAGCCCCCTGCCGTCGGAGTTGCTGAAGGGGCTGCAGCTCCCATTTTTCAAGGCGTTGGGAAGGAGCCTGGGAGGGGAGGTCCTGTTGGATGACCCGAGCTGTTCGTAGCACGTGTTGCACCTGCAGTATTTGAGCCATTTCACAGTTCCCTCTGATGTAACAGCATAACAGATCCAAGCCTAAAGGCCCTGCTGCCACTGCTGGGAATCACTGACCTCCTACCACCGGTGTCTTGCAGGGTGTATTCCCTCTTGGTGCTCCCAAATCCTGCAGACCTAAATCTTTTAGGGTACAGCTCCCAGTCTCTGCTGGTGCAGATCCCGTGGGATCCTTTCTTGTTGGATCTCATGGATTCGTTGGTGTCCAGCATTCTGCACTCCCTGCTCTGGCAGCCCTGCCTCTTCTTGGAGCTTTGTCCCGTGGCCTGCTCTTATTCCTGCTGCCAGTGGGATTGGAAAACTTCTCCAATAGCTCAGTATTCCTCCTCAGTGCACTGTTTATGCAAGCCTTATGTAAGTCATTGCACACTTGCATTTCTTCTGGCTTGTAGAGATTTAGCCTTGATTTCTTCCCCCCTTCCCCATCCTCCCGGAGAGAATCAGTGTGTTAAATAAAACCCAATTCCGGGGTGCTCCATCATTTATTTCAACGAGGGGGGATTTTTTCTTTGTGTTCTTGACCTCCAGGGCGATGTTCACGGGCGGGATGAGAGAGGCCAGCCAGGATGTGATCGAGCTCAAAGGTGTGTCTGCAAAGGGCCTGAAACACATCATAGACTTCGCCTACAGCGCTGAAGTGACTCTTGATCTCGACTGCATCCAGGATGTGCTGGGAGCCGCCGTCTTCCTGCAGATGGTGCCTGTGGTGGAGCTGTGCGAGGAGTTCCTCAAGTCTGCCATGAGCGTGGAGACGTGCCTGAACATCGGGCAGATGGCCACCACCTTCAGCCTGGCCTCCCTGAAGGAATCGGTGGACGCCTTCACTTTCAGGCACTTCCTGCAGATCTCCGAGGAGGAGGACTTCCTCCACCTGCCCCTGGAGCGCCTGGTTTTCTTCCTGCAGAGCAACAAGCTGAAGAGCTGCAGCGAGATCGACCTGTTCCGCGCCGCCGTGCGCTGGCTGCAGTTCGACCCCGCGCGCCGCGCCAGCGCCAGCCGCGTCCTGTGCCACATCCGCTTCCCCCTCATGAAATCCTCGGAGCTGGTGGACAGCGTCCAGACCCTGGACATCATGGTGGAGGACGTGCTGTGCCGCCAGTACCTGCTGGAGGCCTTCAACTACCAGATCCTGCCCTTCCGGCAGCACGAGATGCAGTCTCCGCGCACGGCCATCCGCTCGGACGTGCTGTCGCTGGTCACCTTCGGTGGCACCCCCTACACGGACAACGACCGCACCGTCAGCTCCAAGGTTTACTGCCTGCCGGACGCCGGCGGGCGCCAGTTCCGGGAGCTGACGGACATGGAGGTGGGGAGCAGCCACTCGTGCGTGGCCGTGCTGGACAACTTCGTCTACATCGTGGGCGGGCAGCAGCTCCAGTACCGCAGCGGGGAGGGGGCCGTGGATATTTCCTATCGCTACGACCCCCACCTCAACCAGTGGCTGCGCATCCAGGCCATGCAGGAGAGCAGGATCCAGTTCCAGCTGAACGTCCTCCACGGGATGGTGTACGCCACGGGCGGCCGGAACCGCTCGGGCAGCTTGGCCTCCGTGGAGAAGTACAGCCCCAAAAACAACGAGTGGACCTACGTGTGCTCCCTGAAGCGCAGGACGTGGGGCCACGCCGGGGCCACGGTGGGGGACAGGTTGTACATCTCGGGGGGCTACGGCATTTCCGTGGAGGACAAAAAGGCCCTGCACTGTTACGACCCCGCCGCCGACCAGTGGGAGTTTAAGACCCCCATGAACGAGCCCAGGGTCCTGCACGCCATGGTCAGTGCCAACAACAGGATTTACGCCCTGGGAGGCCGCATGGACCACGTGGATCGTTGCTTTGATGTTTTGGCCGTGGAATATTACGTTCCTGAGACGGACCAGTGGACCACGGTGAGCCCGATGCGCGCGGGGCAGTCGGAGGCCGGCTGCTGCTTGCTAGAAAAAAAGATTTACATCGTAGGAGGGTACAACTGGCACCTGAACAATGTCACCAGCATTGTGCAGGTCTACAACACCGAGACTGATGAGTGGGAAAGGGACTTGCACTTCCCAGAGTCTTTTGCTGGGATAGCCTGTGCCCCGGTCATCCTCCCGCAGGTGACGGCCCAGAGGTGACTGTGCACGTGGGGAGGGTGCTCTGGGGGCCCCTCGCTGTTTGCCAGGGGTGTTGTGTGTGTCTGGTGGGAGAGGGAAGGACACAAAAGAGCTCCAGTTCCCTCCTCCATGAAGTCCCTCCTCCTCTTGTGGAGTTCTGGCAGGCGCCTTCCCTCAGAAGCACTTGTCAGCCAGGCAGACTGAACAGATGTTACAGCTGGGAGAAGCTTTTCTCTCCTCTCTCCCCTTTTTTTTTTTTGTGGGGGGTGCCTTCTGCCAACTTCTCGTATTCTTGACGGCGTCACACGCTGCAAACATTGGCAGCTCAGGAGTAACTCAGTGCTGGGGTCTGTTTCAAAGACATCAGGTGGGGGTTTGTTTTTTAATGAATAGCTCCAAAAAAAAAAAACCCACCAAAAGATCATTGTGTGTCGCTTTGTTGTTTTTTAGCAAACAAAAAAAGCCAAAACCTGTGTAACACACTGACCTCCAGAAGCAATAAAGGGACAGTGGGAGCTACAAGAGCTCGGGTGCTTGGATTATGAAAGCATATTCCTGTTTTTCAAAGGTGACTTTTTCCTTTTTTCCTCCCTGAAAAAAGGGAATTCTTATCCCTGCACACCTCTGGTCTTCATTGCTTGGATCACGCTGCAATCCCTCCCCCCCCCGGATACTCTCATCCAGAAATTCTCCCTTAATTGGGGCGTGCAGGGTTTGCAGCACTAAAGCCATGTTGAGAGCTTGATTACATATAAACAGGCGTGATGATTTGGGTTTAGAAGTGCCAAAAATTTGGCTGCCCTGGCAATAAGAGCTCCTCAGTCATCCATCTGGGCTGACCCTCCGAAGCCAAGAGTTCCCGCAGTTTCTGGGTCAGGACCTTCACCTTCATCCAAACTCTTCCTCCACTAGAGGAGGTGGGTGCTACTCCTTCATCTGCTGGAAGGTTTTCTTCCTTGCCATGGAAATAAGCTGCTTGGCATCATGAAATGATGGAAGTTGAAGTGGAATGTGGTTTTGTTGTTGTGGTGGTATTTTAAATTAAAACATCCGTTTAAGATGACTCTGTCATTTTTGTAAAATCTGCACAGAATACTTCCTGAACTTTCCTTCCCTCCAAGCCATTTTCCCTGTTTAATTGGATGAATGAATTGAAAGTTGCTCCTTTTATCAGGAATTCTGTTTTCAAGGGCTTTGTTTTGTACCTGTGTCAGCTTGATTTGGATGCACACGGGCTTCTCTTTTAGAGAAACTCTAAATTCTGCTGTGAAATAAATCCTGGGCTGTAACCTTTAGTGACAACTTGTAATGTCTGGTGTTCTGATGAATCATTGAGAGGTCTGTGTAAAGCATGAACTCCACACCTCAGAGATTTTTCTGGAATTGATGGAATCAAAGCACCTTTGGGTCTGGGGCGGGCGCGTGCGCTCGCTTTCTGAATTTCAGATCAAGTGATGCAAAATTTCATCTGTTCCTCTCTCTTTGCTGGTTTGCCAATAATAAATGGATGAAAAGGACTTGTTGTTGTATGGAATGCTGAAGTTGGAGGGCTCTCAGGCAGTGAATTGACTCCTTTCTCTGCTCCTTTGGCCTGGCCTGGACACCAGAAACGCTTGGCAGAGACATCATTCTGAGAGGATGAACTGGAACTCGGTTCGAGCTTCAAAGTTACAAAAGAATGGATTTGCTTTGGTAAACGCTTCCATATGTTGATAAAAATGGTGTTTTCCTAGGTTGGTAACAAATGGAAGGGTTCATTGCTTTCCTGTTTGCAGGATACTCCTGATCCCCTGCCGAGGGTGTCATTCCTTCATCGCTGCCGTCCTGCAGTGGCTCCAAACTGCCAGAGGGCAGGGATGGATGGGATATTCAGGAGAAATCCTGCTCTGTCAGGGTGGGAAGGCACAGATTGCCCAGAGCAGCCGTGGCTGCCCCATCCTTGGAAGTGCCCAAGGCCGGGCTGGAGCACCCTGGGATAGAGGAGCTGTCCCTGCCCACGGCAGGGGGTGGCACTGGGTGGGCTTTAAGGTCCCTTCCAACTCAAACCATTCCATGATCCATGATTCTACAACACTTAAACATTCTTCCCTATTTTATTTAAATTTTCCCACCAAGAGGATTCCTGTGGCAGCAGTGGATGGTTTGGGCGTCCTCTAATCCCAGAGTTTTTCGGGATGTGCAGCCGTGGTTCCCGTCCCACACACGACTGGAGAACTCTGTGAAGAGAATCCCTGGCATCTCTTCCTGACAAAACCAAGCTTTGTTTTTCCCTTCAAGCTTCCCAGGTACGTGTGTGGGTGGTGGGGGCAAAGGGGAAAAGAGGAGAATCCTTGAAAAACGTGGAAAAGTGTGGTTGGTCTCACTTTTAAGGTCAACTTTGCAAAAATAAATGTAATCCAGGTATTCATTCCTGTTGGAAGGGTGGCTTTGAAGACAGGAGGGTACACAAAACCCTTCTGGAACTGTATTTATTAATCAGACAATTGCCTGCCATGAAGCAAACTAACCTGGGATTCACATTCCCCATTCCCTGCCACTGGGAAAGAATCTGGGAATCTTTGGATCAGAGCATCACAGCTCATTGTTACTGGAACGTTCTTTTTATAGCAGCGTAAATAATTATTTTTCATCAAGCTAGCCAGAAATATTCTGGCTGGCCTAAATTTAGCAGAGACTCAAATATTTGTGGATAATAAATATTTTGGATAATAAATGTTGGGTGACCCCTGTGAGGGCTGGAGCTGTGGCTCTGGGCTGTTCTGGGCACAACCTCTCCGTTATTCTGACAAAAAATGGATTTGTTTCTTTTGGTGGATTCAGCAACTTGACTGCTCAGGGAGGGTCTTCCCATAAATATGGATGTGATTTTGTGAAAACACTTCCCAGGATGCCCCTCATGGAAAGCATGGACTGGGCTTCTCTTTTCCTCAGGAATCAGCAAATCCAGATAAATGTTTGATTGCACTCGGAGTCATTTATGGGTCTCGGAGCAGCCATAAACCTTCTGGGGGTGAATTTGGTAAATTTGGAAATGCCCCTGAGCAGATGGGGAGCAGGAAAAGCTGGAGCATCGTTAGCACAGAGTCCATGTGTCCCTCCGGAGACTCCTGTCAGGGCTGGGATAATAATTCCTGTCTCCTCTGATGTTTTATGGGCCTGAAATTGTGCTTAAAACTATAAAGGAAGCCCTGGAAGTCTTGGCAGGGTGGAGAGCAGCTCGAGATTGGGAATGTCTGCATCCTATTAATGGTGTCACTGACCCTTTTCCAGAGGGTCTGCCTGCTCCCAATCCCACTGTCACTTCCCCCTATCCCAGAACCCGGATAATTCACACAGACGTGGCCCAGCTCTCCTGCTGCAGCCCTGGAAGTTTTTAACAGCGGTGGAAAAAACTTCCATTTCCTTGCTTCACACGGAATGAAGACACCCCAGCAGCTCCCAGTGCCCTGGTGCTGGTCTCAAGTGCTGCTGTGGGAGCCACATCAAACCCAGTCAGACATTCCCACTTCCATGTCTGTGATAAGGTCTGGAGTTGCTGAAACTCCTCAAACTTTCGGGACATTTATCACGGAAGGATTATTGGAGCCAGACTACTGTCAGAATAAATAAAACATGTTCCCCAGTGCAGCTCTAATTATGATTTTTAGCCAGTTGTGTAATGTGCAGAACTTTTATTTACAATAAATCTTCCAGTTGCTTGCACAAATGAATGGGGATTTCATCACTTGTGACTGAAGGACCAGGAAAAGTGGATGTGGCTGGATAAATCCACAGGCTGGGGGTGCTGGCACATGAGGAGAGTGAGGGAGCAGGGCTGGCTGGTCCTGCCTTCCAAGGAGGGCTCAGCATCCCTGGATTTCACCTGGGAGCACATGAATACCACACAGACATCTTCCCTGGAGGAATTCTGTGCGGAGACAGCTTCGATTCCACTCTGCATGTTAATGGTGAGTAGGCACAGCACCATCCCACAGCCTCCAGAACTTTTGTTCCTCATCCCCAGCTCCGAACTGAGCTCCAGGAACAGGCACTGGGCACTGCTCAGTTTAACATCTCAGCCTGAGGGGCTTCCACGGGGAAGCGTTCACGTTCCTTGGTGGGGAAGGTACAATTCCGACTGCTCCAGCACCGAGGATTCCAGAAGAACACAAAATGTGCTTTCTGCTGGGAAAAGCAGCTGCTGGTTTAGCTGGGCCACCTGAAGTCAGCCTCAGATTGTCAGGGAAAGAGTGAGGATGAAGTGGAGGGCGTGGGGAGAAGTTTGCAGTTATCCTTGGAAGTGTCCAAGGCCGGGCTGGATGGGCCTTGGAGCACCCTGGTCTATGGAAAGTGTGGCACTGGATGATCTTCATCCAACCCCAACCATTCTGGGATTCTGTGACAGCAGAAAAACTGCTGGAACAAAAGTTCTCAGGAGGTTTTATAAGCTGTAGAGAGAAATCAAAGGTTCCTGGCTCGGTCCCTGAGGCTTTGCAGTCACTGTTTCACACCTAGGCCTCTGTAATTAGCCAGAACTGATTTATATGGCTGCTTAAAAATGAAAATCTTTTTTTGGGGGGGTTGTTTGTGCAGGCCACCAGCCCAGCCTGCTGCTGGCTGCCCCCCTCTCCAACTGGAGCCAGGCCTTTGAAGTCACTGGAGTTGCACCACATCAACACTGGAAGCACCTGAAGCAGAATTGATCCTTTAATATATTTAATATTTCGGATGTCTATCACCCGGGGGTCACAACGCTTTGAAAAAAAAGTACTAAAAAGTATTTTCCATGTGGTTATGTGATGCCTGTAATCAGCCTGCTAATCCAGGCCTGCCGACAGAGTTGGCAATTATTTAGCTTTAAATGCAAAGTTCTTTTTGGTTTTTTTCCTCCCCCTGCTGTGGCCTGGGGTCGTGTTTAAACACGTGATGCTCCTTAGGGATGCAGATTTACTCTCTGGCAGCGTGAATGCTGGCAATTCAGTGCTAGTGCCTTAAGGACAGTGGTTTACAACTGGATTTAGAAGGAATGTTTGAATTTCACCGGGGTTTGGAAGGGCCGGGTTCGCCCCGGGGTGCAGGTAACGTGTCTGGGCTGTACTCCTGCACAACCTGGGCTTTGCACGTGAGGAGAGGCCCCTGCTGCCAAAAGGCTGCGCCTGGTGTTCCTCAGGGAGAAAATGGCAGCTTTCCACATGGAAAAGGGTCAGGTCGAACCCCTGGGTGAGCAGCGGTGCCCTCCGTGTGTGTGTGAGCGCTGCAGGGCAGCTCCCGGGACATCCCTGGGGTAGGAGGGACCCTGACGGGAGCTTTAGGTGGGATTTTGGGATGAAATCCTTCCCTGGGAGGGTGGGGAGGCCCTGGGATGGAACTCCCAGAGAACCTGTGGCTGTCCCGTCCATGGAAGTGCCCAAGGCCAGGCTGGAGCACCCTGGGATAGAGGGAGGTGTCCCTGCCCATGGATGGGGGGGCATTGGGTGGGATTTAAGGTCCCTTCCAACCCAAACCATTCCACGGTCCTGCGATACTCCTCTGGTTCACATCCCAGTGCAAATCCAACCTCTGCTGTGTCCATACCTGAGGGAAAAATGTTCTCCTCCAAGTCCAAAGCCCGATTTCCACGCTGAAGGTATTAAAAGGAAATAAAGCATGAAGGAGAGCTCAGGGCGGGTTTTTTGCAGTTACAGGTAACTTCTGCCTGAAATCCTGATAAAGTTGGGCACCTCCTGAGTTTTCATCATTTCAGTGAAGTGGGAGCATTGCTCCCTCTCAGGGAGNTGCTCCCTCACAGGGAGGAGTTCCTTCCCAATATCCCACCCAACCCTGCCCTCTGGCAGTGGGAAGCCATTCCCCCTGTGTCCTATCCCTCCAGGCCCTTGGAAATTGCCTCTCTCCATGGTTCCTGTGGCTCCTCCGGTCCCTGGAGCGCCGGGTGCATCCTCACCGGTGACCATTCCCACATGGAACACTCTGCCTCCCGTCCGAGTGCTTTCCTCGGGAAGACACGGAGCGGCTGCCGCTGTCCCGGCTCCCCACAGCCCCTCAGCATCCCGGGAATACTCCCTGCACTCCGTGTGGCACAGAGCCAGGCCCCGGTGCCGGGAAGAGGAGCCGAAACAGAACCCTCGGCGCGGCTGCCAAAGCCTTTCAGGGCAGCAGAGGAACCCGGGCTGTAGAAATGAGAATTAATTTCCCTTAGCACTCGGCGTTTGCTTGCTTTCTGTAATTTCAGAATTTACAGGGAATGGTAAAGGAGCGAAACTGGAAGGATGTCAAGGGAATATTGGTGCAGGGAGCGGAGCCAACCTTCTGTGTGACCGGGTTTGCTGGGCTGCTCCTCAGGTTTGGAGGGGGGAGTGCTTCAGGTGCTTTTATTTGCCCTCTGGAAACGGGGACACCTTAAATTAAAGACATTTTCACGAGTTCCAAGTGAAACAAGAGTATGTTTTCCCACTGAAAGCACATTTTGGAGCTGAGTTCAGAATAACTGGGGACTCTGAGGATATTCTTCTCCGAGGATAATGGGAATGCCAACAGGAACATTAAGTAGGAAGTGTGAAAGATCAAAATCTTTGTGTCTGCAGGCAAAAACAGCCTCAGCTCATTTGTGGGTCACAGCACAACCTCGTGCTGCCCTGAGTCCTTCAACCTCACACTTTCCTGGGAAACCTCTGAGGGAGAGCAGGGAAGGAGCTGGATCTCATCTGCCAGAGCCATTCCGGAGGATAAAAACCAGGGATAAGGAATCACCAGCTCCTCCCTGCAGTGCAGCTGCCCTGGGAAGCTGCAGGTTGCTCAGGGAGGAGTTTTTGGCAGCCAGAGCAGATGTGGCCACAGCAGCCCCCGACGGTTCTTTGTTTGCTCCGGAGTCTCAGTTTCCAGAAACTCTTCCCAAACACGTCTGGAAGGCTGGGGGAGATGGAGCTGCTGCCTCGGGGGATCCCAGCACGGCTTTGTGGTGAGGTGGAGCTGTTCTCACGTGGCCCCAGGTGTGCTCGAGGTGGAGAATCCTCGGGGTATGAGCTCAGTGCTCCATCGCAGGCCTGGCATAATTCCTTGGGGAAAAGGAGGAAACCTGGCACCAACTGAAGCCTCTCCCTGCCAGTGCTTTAATTCAGGCAGGGGCTGCAGGGGCTGCAGGCACCCAGAGCCACCCCAAAACCTGGAGCTCTGAGTGCCTGAGAAATTCCAGGAGCCACTCAAACACAAGTGTGGTACTCAACGAGAAATTCGTGATGCAAACCTGGGTAAAGCGGGGGGGATTTCAGGAAGCAGGGTCCAGGTTCACACGGGAATTTGATCTGATAAAGCTGCACAGGCAAACAATAAGAACTAAGGGAGTTTTTAAAGGGAGGAAGCTGCAAACCCCTCCCTTTGCCTCCCTGGCCGTGTGCATTCCTTCCCTGCAAACCAGGAGTGGAGATTTCACTGTCTCCAATCTCAGGAGATCCAAGAGGGGAAAATTTATCAAGTTCCATCTCAGGCACTTCATCTTGTGGTGCTGTGGAAGAGGCAGAGTGGCAGCTGGGCCTGGAGATGTTTGATATCAGCACCTAAGGGATTCAATCCAGGAAAACTCGACCAATTATTTATCATTGTCTCGCTCCTTGAGCAAAAACAATGTGGATAATGGGTATCCTCGTGTTAAATCTTTATGATTTATGTGCTTTTAGCATGACAGGCCAATTTTGCAGGTCATGTGCTGTTCATGTACACAGCTAGAGGGGATTCCAGGGAAAATGGTGTTTATTCCTGGTGAGAAAGGCAAGAAGTGGTTGGAGGAACATCTGCCAGGAGGGAGGGAGGGAAGGCTGATCCTGCCAGGGCCTGGATGATCCTTTCTGTGATGGTATCTCAGCCCATATTGTAAACTTTAAGTGCAAGTTGGCAGGCAGGATTTAGGGTAGGACGTGACTTTGTGGCTAATCCGGATCCTGGAATGAGGATCCGTCCATCCATCGGTGGATAATTAAAACAGGGGTGGGAAAGGCTCATAAATGGCTGTTAAATTGTGAGCCCAGGCCACGAAGGGGATCAGTGGAAGTGAGAGCACAGGGCCCGGTGTGACCACAGACACAGCAGGTGACAAGGGACAACCAGGTGACACAGCGGGAGGTGACAGCTCAGCAGGAAGAGCAGAGGGTGCCATAAAAGCCCAGGTGGTTCTTTGTGCAGGCCCCTCCTTTGAAGCTCTTGTTTCACTGATCAGGCAGGACGCCGTTTCCTCCTCATTATCTATGTGAATTGTTAATTATTCCTGACTCTTGATGATCCTGCGATACTCCTCTGGTTCACATCCCAGTGCAAATCCAACCTCTGCTGTGTCCATACCTGAGGGAAAAATGTTCTCCTCCAAGTCCAAAGCCCGATTTCCACGCTGAAGGTATTAAAAAGAAATAAATCAAAGCACGAAGGAGAGCTCAGGGCGGGTTTTTGCAGTTACAGGTAACTTCTGCCTGAAATCCTGATAAACAAAGTCGGGCACCTCCTGAGTTTTCATCATTTCAGTGAAGTGGGAGCATCACTAAAGTGGATTTCTCCGCAGGAGAATGAGCAGCCACCACGGAGGGACCGGGACGGGGACAGGGCCAGAGATGGGAACAGGGACAGGGATGGGAATAGGGACAGGGATAGGGGCAGGGACGGGGATAGAGGCTGGGACCGGGACAGGGACGGGAACAGAGAGGAACAGGAACCGGCATAGGATGGGGAGAGGGACGAGGATCGGGACAGGGACAGAGACAGGGACCGGGACGGGGAGAGGGATAGGGACTGGGACTGGGGCAGAGACATGGATGGGGACAGAGACAGAGATGGGGACCGGGACGGGGACCGGGATTGGGATCAGGACAGGAACAGGGACCGGGATGGG
>WBMZ01014714.1:0-100647 GCA_013400975.1 Atrichornis clamosus
CCAGGTGCGGGATGGGCGGCGCGGGGCGGCTCCCGCCGGGGCTCGCGGCTCGCCCGCCGAAGTTCGCTCCGGCGCGGTCGGTGCAGCGCCCTCCGCGCCCCGGCCCCGCGGGGCAGCTGAATCCCTCCGGGCCCTGCTCGGGCTCCTGCCTTTGAGGACACTCATCAGTGTTTTGGTCCATGGTTTGTTTGGGTTTTTTTTCCTCTTTCATTCCGTATTTGCTTTGCACTGGATTTTGTAATCATTAACCCACTATTCCTTTTGGAAGTGAGAGCGTGAAAGGGATAACTAGGGAGTCACATGCAGGCTACTGAGTAGAGCAAAACTTGAGTTTTGAGTCAAAGTAGAAATATGCGTTATATGGCCAAATATCTTATTATTTATTTACATAGCTCTGAAAATGGTGCCTTGTGATTTACAGAAGATAGTGAGCATTCCAAGCAGCTCCTGCACAGGGTATGGCAGAATAGAGAATTTATAGCATGGGGGGTCCTGGATATGTTGGAATTAATTTTTTTATCTGTGTCCCATAGTTTGTTAACAGCTTTCAAAAGTTTTATTGTATTTTGTCCTGAAAACTCAGAAATGCTAAATGTGGTTAAAGCAAAGAAAGACTTAAGTGGGCATTTTTGTGTCAGGAATACCAGCTATTTCAGCTCTCCAGTTCCAAAAAATGTTTGTGAAACTGTAAGCTAATTAAAATAGCTGGGCTATTTAACTTAAATTAAAATAGCTGTGAGTTCTAGCAACCATCTGAAGCCTGGCCTTCTAGGGTGAAGATAGAAAATTAAAGTAATTTCCGTGCAGAATACTTTAACATCTTTAGAAAGAATGGGAAAGAAAGGACTGTTTGCAAACCTTGGTCTAGGTTTTTTTTTGTTTTTAAAGGCATGATAACCATTTTTGAGACCCAAAGGAAGCAGCAGTGGTGGCAGAGAGGAAGGAAGGAAGGAGTATGGAGCAGTGCTGTCAGTACTTGGAGAAGAGACCTTAAAAACAAAACTTTTGGAATGGGAAGGGAGGAAGGCCTGACAGTGTCTCTGGAGAGGTTGTGTTGCTGTATTTGTGTTTTTTCTCAAGGTCATTGTTCACAATCTATGAAAAGCAAAAGAGTTTTCCAAGAACTTAAACAGCCTTCTTCCATGGGCCATGAGGAAGGTGTAAAAGCTGGGTTGTAGTTATTTCCTGCCAGTGTAGAGAGGAAGGAGAAATCCCTGTCAGCAGACTGCAGCTGGCTGTAGCTTCTACTAATTTCCTGGTCATTTTTAGGAAGTTGGATTTGCCTCTGGAAGTTCTTGGCATGTATAATTTTCTTCTCTCTGAAACTTTCCAACCATTTTCCGTTGCTTCATGTTGGTGTAGAATGCAGGGAGAGATGTGGAGAAGAGTGGGTAAGGATTGCTAATAGTGAGGGTTTAATGTTTTCAGCTGTTTCTCAGAATCTCATCATTGATGGTGCCAGTCTGGTGCTGCTTTGTCATTTGTAGCTTGAACAGAATCTCTGGTCTTGCTAGTTTGGTTAGTCTTGGTTTTATAAAGGGGATTTATTGCATGGGCTGTTCATCCAGACTAGTTGTTGTTGCTGCACTATTGGCAATATTTTTGTCTCTGCGCAAAGAAGATGCTGATAAAGTGCCAGTTCTTGCTCCATGTGGTTGACAGGCTAAATATGAGGTGGAAATCTAGGACTTGGTTTCTTGGGGAACTGGAGAAAGACTCCAGTGTTGGGGGCTGGGGGAGCCCCAGGGGTGACTGGTAGGAATGTTGTTGAAGAAGCGACCAAATCCAGCTTTGTGGTTTGTCCTAGAAGGATTTCAGACACAGCTGATTTCAAACCAAAAGTTCAGCAGTAAATGAGAAGCAATTGGAAAGGTACAACAGAAGATGGCATAACGTGAACCATGCCGTGCCTGAACATTAGAGAAGTAGTTCAGACTCTGGTGGATATGTGGATTTTGGTGACCCTTGTTTCTGACTTGTAAGCAGTTTTTCCATGCATGTTCATTCAGAACATAATGCTTAAGGTCGCAGAGCTCTCTTCTTTTGAAGCCCCTCAGTTAATGCTCCTCAAAGGCCTGTGGATGGGCTGAGATTTTTTTTTTTTTTTTGAACTGTGAAATCTTGTTTGGAAATAAAAAAAAAAAAATTTAAAAGTAGTCTAAGAAGCTGCTTCATGTTGTGAAAAACCTCACTGTAGAATCATAAAAGCTGCAGTTTTTCCATGCTGCTTTGGAAGCAGCTGAACTTTGTAGCTTGGCATGTAAATAGAGCTCTTTGAAGAACACATCCATGGCTGGAAAGGGGGAGAGGGAAAGGCTCTGTCTGGTTAACAAGCTTCTGAGTGTGTGAAAAGCCACTGTGAACATGCTTGTCGAAGTGTCTGTTAAAATACCGAAGTTTGTCCTGTGCTGGGGTGATGTACAGACACACAGAAGTGGCCAATGTGTCAAAGAGTAAATATGGAACCACTAAAACAGTGGTAGTTTGTGTATTTTATAGGCTGGGCTGGGTGAGGGGGAGTACTTGGGGCAGGTGGGAGGGAGGTACTGGGATGTTCTGAGGGAGATGCTGGGGGTGAGGATGCAGAGGGTCCGTCAGCACCTCCCTGGGCTCGCTTCCAGCTCTTGGTAAGTTTGGGTTGACGGGGTCTCTCACCATGCCAACAGCAGACTGCAGCATTTTGGGGTCTGTACCGTACTTTGTATTGGGATGGGGGGAGAGAGGACTTTTCTCACAACAGCCACATGAGGAACACTTGGCTGGTGTGGTGTCTTGGATTTGCTGTAGCCCAGCAGTGTTGGCAAGTGAAGACTGCTTTGCTGCTGAATATGCAGTGAGGAAATCAAAAGGAAAATTCCTGTTTAAGGCAATATGAAAAAACTGCTACAGATTTAAAGAGCAGAAAAGTGCAAGTCTCAAACCCTTCTGCAGAAACCATAGTCTGAGTACGTTTGTTGCACTCGCAGCGTGATTTGACAAACAGAAACTTTGTACTTGATGTTTAAGGAAGCAGAAGCCTGAGCTGCCCTACCTGAAAGCCATTGCTGGTAAATTTTGTTAAAATCAGTAATGGATACAAGCTACAAGGCCAGAGACAGTATTTTTTCAGTTGTACTTCTGCAGTTCTTGGCACTTGCGTAGTTCTTCCTTCTTATGTGTGAGTTTTTCACTGAGCACTGATGACAGAAAACAGTGTCACAGTTTGTGTCTGTGTCAGCTCACAGAGGGACAGTGTTCCTGTGTAACTTCTTTGAAAACCTCAATTCATGTTCCTTAACAAAAAACCTGCAGAGGAATTCTTATGAATGATAGGAGTGAGTAAAGATCTTGCCCTTTGGATTTCTGGATTTTATTTTGTAGCTAAATTACCTAATGTTTCTGGTCCTCTCACTCTAGACATCATGGAATAGGAGAGCACAGAATTCCTGGAGCCCAGTCCCTGCTGGTGTGTTGCCCTGTGCTCATAGTTGTGCTTTGCCGGGTACATCCTGACCTTTCCGCTAATTTCCCGTGCGGTATCGGAATGTGGACGAGGTGCTGGCTATAGGAGAAGCCTAAGAACAAATTCAGGGTCTGTCATTTGTCTGCTGTTTGTGAAGGGTATGTAAAGCATGGCCCTGGGCTGCTCCGTCCCTCCTCTGCTGCTTAGCCCAAGAACTCTGGGACTAACCCAAGGCTGGATTTTCCATGCAGCTGAGCCAGGCTGCTGTATTTCTGGGGCTACCTGCACATTTGCCCATTGGCTTCTCAGGTAATAAAGGCCAGGGATTAATTAGCAAACCCCATGCCCTTGTTGTCTTATGTAATTGGTTTTTCTATATGCAAAACTTCCTAATTCCTCTGTAGTAAAATATTGTCATAATCTGCTGGTAAATTAAAGGTGTAAATGGATGTTGAAGAGGAATAATCTTATGCAATCCATTTTAGGGGATCTCTTAGATTGTGGAAACTTAAGTGATCCTGCCACATGTTGATTTACATTAGTTCCCTTATGTTGTGGCTTGGTGTGCTATTTAAGAGCCTTAAGATGCTACTGGTGATTGACATAACAAAATGTAAATTATATGCTGTTTTCCTAAGGTCTAATTTATCTGTCGTAAGGTTTGTGTACCAACAGTACTGAGCTCTTCTTACAATAATGTTTCTCTTTCATGTAATGCCTACACAGGAGAATTAAATTACCCTTAATTGTATGCTTAAAAAGAAAATAAAATTGGGGGGTGCATGGCTATGCCAGTAAATTAAATTTTGCTGCTGCTTGTTCTTTTTGTGCACTTAGTTTAAACTGTCTTTATTGCAAAATTTAATGTTTGAGTGTCTGGTTGGGAAGAACACTCTTACTTGTGGGTAGCTGTGAGATGTCACAAAACTTGAAGAAATCTTATAAACCAGAATTCATTTAAACCAGAACTTGGCATTTGGCTTGGCAGTAAATGAACTCGATGGTGAGAAACTGGTGTTGCCTCATAGAAATTGCCCCCCAGTAGGAGCAGAAAAGGGCAGGCTGACTTTAGGGCCTTTACTTTCCTCTTTTCCCTCTGATTCTAGGGAGGGAAGACACTTTGAACACATTTCTTGTTTGACTTGTCACACAGCAGATTGGAGTGTTGGCACAGTGTCTTAAGTGTTGGGCCCTCAAGAGTCTTTAGTATTCCCTGAGACACAGGGATGATGTTCCATGGGGAAGTGTTCCTCCAGAGCTATTGGACTGAGTTAATAATGACCCTAAATCAAATGTTCCCTAGTCCCAGTTCTCAGCTGGCAGTATCTGCCTTCTAGAAAGGCAGGAACAGCCCCCAGGTGTGTGGGAAGGCCAGCCCCACAACCTCTGTGCAGCTGGATTGTGCTTCCAGAAATGATCTTTGGCAAACAGTCCCTGGAGAGGCTGAGGAGGCCTGAGGCTGAGAGCAGGGGTTTTTTGGGCACACAGCACCTGACTTCTTCCAGCAAGATATTGCCAAAAAATGGTTTGCCCTCATTCCACTGACACCGTGCAATTGACACATCTTTTTTAGTCTGTATTTTAAAGGGCATGGGTCCTGTAACAGGATTGTGGTAATCCATGGTTTATCTTGAAGGAGGCATAAAAATTTTCATTCCTTTTGCAGGGCTTTGTTTTTTTGTTACCATGTAGCAGCCAAAGCAGGGTTACCAATTTAACCCTTTCCATAAACATGGTATCTTTCTTGGTAACATGAACTAACATGAAATCATAAATATGATACCTTGCTTGATAAAGAGACTGTACAGAAGTCAAGGAGACATGCTGACATGCTGCACTCCACTGCATTTAGCTGCTGTTGTTGAAATGGGTGATTTTTTAAAACTGCCAGCTGGTATGTACCTGAAAAAAGAAAGTTTTTGATTTAAGAGGTCTTTTTACAGCCTGTTTAGCAAGACACTAAGCAGTTGGACCAAACACATCACCTGGAGACTGGGTGAAGGCCTATAGTTAGGACAGTATGAATAGGTCCATTCAAAAAACAAATTACAACTTGTATTAAAAAAGAAAATCAAAAGCATTTGAGTTACCTGCCCCATGGCAGTCAGCTGCTGCTGTGTTTTTGATAGAGTTGTAGCATGATCATCAAGGGTCCAATGGTATCACCTTGTGTAAAATCCGTGGAACTGGCCTATGGATGTTTTTGTTAACCATAAAGCAAATAACATCAGTGAACCTGCACCTGCTGACCAACGTGTGTCAACGTTTAATCAGTTTTGAAGCTGAATGCACAGAAGAGCTGTTTATGTGCTGTTCGTTCCCTGGCCATGGTGGGGAGGTGGCAGTGGCCCAACCTGCGTGGCTGGTTTTCCCAGCTGAGGAAGCTGTGTGATGTTCTGATAGGTGTGACTGATGCCGGGGCTGGGTGAAAACATCCATTTTCCAGTATGAAGACAAGGAGACAAATAGTAATTTATTCCTATTTTTGATACAGCTGTGCTGAAAAGGGCAGCTCTGCATATGGAAACTTGCTCTTTTTCTCCAGGTATGGGGCTGAGTTTGCTCTGTGACCCTTTATGCACTTAGTGGTTTTCTACTGTTCCTTCTCTGCTCTGCCAGATTGCTGTATGTACGATGTGACACATTTGGGGTATTTAGTTCAATGGAAAAGACTGGAATAGAAGGGGGAGCTGTAGGTGTACAGCCTGTGACTTCAGGGAGTGAAGTACTGGAGGTACCCATAAAAATCTGGGAAGTGCTTAGCCCCATAATACCATATATTGTGGTAGTTTTGCACCCCAGAGCCAAGCCTGGATTTAGAGTAGATTCGGAAGAGAAATGTCAGGTTGGGTTGTACGTTACTAAAGAGGTGGATTCTAAAAACCTGACTGGCTAATTTTTCTTTTTTGCTTTTTATATAAAGACATGAAAGATATGCCTAGGTGGGGTTTTCTGTTAATGAGCAATACTTTACATGAATGTTACCTATGTAGCTCCTCCCTCTGAACCAAAGAGAAAGAAAAGTTTGTATGGCCTCAATTCTTGGCTTCTGCAGTTCCTTTCCTGAACAGTAAGTGCAGTGGGAACTGGAGATGGTTTTTTTCCTCTTTAGACTAGGTTGAAATCCTACCTGAGAACCCACTGGAGCTGGTGGCTGAACTCCCACTAAAGGAAGTTGGGCTCATCTTATTTACTTCAAAGACCTTTGACACTGCTTAACTGAGAAATGAGATCTCAGATGTAATCTCAGATATTTTCTAGAATTTGTAAATGCGTAGATAGAACATTTGGATTTCTACTGCTCTTCCAATCCCAATCTCTTCCCCTTTACTGTGATAGCTGGTTTAGTTCAACAGAAGATGAGGAAAACAGAAATGCCCAAGCACACGTTTCTCCCCACCTCTGCTTTGAGGGATGCCTTTTCCATGTCATAGACTCTTAGTGACTGTCATCTTTTCAGAGAGCTAAAACTGTGTGGTGAGCAGTTATTCAATGTCCTAATGCTTCATGACCTCTTGATTTGATGTCTAGGTAATTGGACTTGGCAAATAGATTAGGGCTTCTCTGGTTACCCAGTCATGCTGTCCAAGTCTTCAATCACGCAGAGACTTAATCTGTTTCTTTAGAGTGCTCAGCTGTGCCATTTGGGTGACCTTAAAGAGCATCACTGGGCCTGACCTGCAGAGTGTGGTAAGGCCCAGGAGAACTGGGAGCACTCCTTCCAAAACTGGAAACTGGTAAAAAGCCCTGTGGGTAAAACCCTTCAATACCAGGCACTGAACAACGCTGTGTTCCAGTGAAGAATGTCTGGTGATTAACCTGCAAGTATTGATTAGGGGAGCATTTGGCCCCTTTTCAGGTTCTGCCTCACCACAATTTCATTTCTTTGTGTCTGAAGTTCCCCTATAAAGATCTGAAATGTTTCCCTGTCTTACAAAAACTGTTATGTTAAAACCAGTAATAAATGTACTCTGGTAAATATGGTGACAGTGTTCTAGAAAAGCAAGGAAGAAAGGCAAATACTGGGAAAAGGGAGGGGGAGACAAAACTGATAACTTCTTTGCTTCTGGTGGGTGAGGGTGAAATTGGTGACTGCCAAAAATATGAGCTCAGAGAAGTAGCTTGTTCTGCTCTGAGCCCACATCTGTACACACCTCCTCATCTCTACAGATGGCCAGAAGGCTGAAGAGAGAACACAGTTGTCTAAATTTGTGTAAGAGAAAAGAATCATGACTCCCACCTTGGAGGCATATAAGAACCTCCTGTAACTGGGGGGCTTTCAACAATTTTAAAAATTTGGTTCAATTTTCAATCTTAGCAAATTTTGTGGAACCTGACACTGTTCATAGTTGCTAAATAAGTAACTTTTTAATTTAAATTTTTATTAAGAGATGATTGTCTAGAACTGTAATCTTTATTCCTAAAAATTAGCCTGCTAAGGAATGTATTTGATCTAGGAAGTCATCTTTGCATGCTTATGCTTTAGCAACTTATAAGACATTTTCCACTTTAGATTTCATGGCATTTCACATTTTAGAAAAAACAACTGTCACAGTCACAACAGTGATGGTGCTATCTGAATCAATCATGAAAAAAGGCACAAAGATAAAACCAAAATATTTTTGCCTTTATGTTTCCTTTCTACTACCATTAATATTGGAATGAGATTGTCTTTTACATTGAATATTTTCACATGGTGTGCTTTATCTTTTGGGGGAATTCAGTCATTTTCCTTTTGTTAGCCCAGGAAACAAAGGCTATTGTTTAAAGCAGGTAGCTGGGAGTCAGTATTATATAAGTAGTGAACTCTTGACCAAAAATCTGGTTTTGTGGATGTGGCCTTATGTAAAATAAACCAATATAAAAGAGCAGTTTACAAAGTGCATCTGTGACAGGTCTCTGATCAAGCCCATTCTTTGCAGAGGGGTTGAATACTGAATGTCCCTGAGCTGTGATTGCAGATACTGTTCTGCTCCACCCCGAACACTGAGGAGCCTGAAACTGGAAACTTCCTGACCCTTTTAAAAACAAACGAGCAATTTTGTTTAACTTCTTGCTGAGGGTCAGGAGCCTGAGCTTCATGCCAAGTTTCAGTGTGATCCAAAGACTGCAGAGTTAAGGAAAAACTCTTGCAATATGGAGCTGATGAAGCTGTGACTGTTGAGGTGCTGTGATTTATTACAGCAGATTCTTAAAAGGGCAATGAGAGATGTCCTGCCCTAAACATCCTTCAGTAAATGACAATTCTTAGGTGAGAACTTACCAAGTGCATAGGTGCAGTATTTTGTGTTCCTTAACACGGTTCTGCATTAGTGCTAAAATAGCCACGTTTACAAATGGATCTGCTCTCTCTGTGCAGTTGGGTGGTAACCGGCCTGTTTTGGTTCCTGCTGAGATGCTTCCAAGTGTGCCCAGTGGCACTGTCATAACAGCATTCCACCCTCCGTGAGCAGTTGCAGCAGCTCTGCACACAGATGCATTGGTCTCACCCTTGCAAGATGAGGACACTCATCCTTCCGGCACCGTGCCTACAAAACTTTCTCTGGTGGCTGTTCCATGAAATCTTGAAGGGGAGCAAGTGTGCTGAAAGAATATTAAGGGTAAAGAGGATTCAGAAGCATTTGCAGAGAAATGGGCAACTCCAGAGTTGAACTAAGCTGGTTGGGATCAATGGATGGCCCAGGGAGGCAGAGGGAGTGCAGGCGGCACTGTCAGTGTTCCTTCTGGAGTATCCATTTCCTGATGCTTCTGCAGTTACTGCACGGTTTGAATATCATTGAACTGGTGCTTCTGCAGTTGCTGTAGAAACTGTTGGCTCAGGCTGTCTCCTTGCAGTTCTCCTTCAGAGGAAGGACTGCTCAGGGAGAGCTTGGCTGGGCATGGGACTCATTCGTACGTTCCCTGTTTCCTTTCATGCTGCGATCTGCAATCTTTATTTTAATACAAATCCCTTGGCTAGCTTCTTTTCTTTTGCTTATAAATGTTTGATCTGTATGTGGTACTCGCACTAAAGGAGTCTTCTTGTGCCAGAAGAACAAAGACTTGCTTTCTGTTGGTGCCGGGCACCACGCATTTGCAGTAGCTGCCTGGTTTTAGTGCCAGTTTTAGCAGGTGCACCTTGTCTCAATGAGTTCTCTTTGCCCTCATCACACAGCACAGTAGCAAGTCTCATGCACAGTCTATAGAAGACTGAATTTTGGCAGAGAGCTGAGGAGTTCAGGATTTACTGTACTTCCCCTCTCCTTTCTTTTCCTTGCTCTCCTTTCATTATTTGTGTTCCCCTTGTGTTACAGTTGGACTAGGTGATCGATGTAGGTCCTTTCCAGCTGACAATATTCTAACGAAGTTTGAAATAACTCCTGAAAAGATCAAAGTAGCTATCCTGAATGAACTCACAGGAATTATAAACTGCTGTTGGATGGCTGGAGCTTAGTGTGGAGCAGACTGAAGAGATCTCGTTTGAGGGGTGTGATTTAGGTGCAGGCAGGGGAAACAATGACATGTGCACTCCTGGTCATCTGGGAGTTCCTAATCTCTTTTCTGATTTGTAAGAAAGATGCTCTCAGACCCTCCATTCTTTACATTGGCTTTTGGGTGTTTTAGATGGTCACCCAGTATGTAGTGTGAAGGCTGGGGTTTTGACTGGTTGTTTGCTTTTTAAGGGGGAGAAAGAGAGGATAAAGTTCCTCATCCTCCACAGCCTGATCCTATGTCAGTTGGAGCTTTAGAAAAAGCAAGTGGCAAAGAGAGCCTTTGGATTTTTTTCTTCTAAGCCAAACAATATGCTAGAATTTGGTGTGCAGAGTGAGATGCTCAGTGCTAAGGAGCTGGCACAGAGCAGGGCTGCAAAGCTTCCCCTTATCTTGCAGAATGGCTCAAGTCCCTTGCTAGTGTTCCAAAGTGTTCTTGTTTTTTTGGCTCCTGTTCTTCCCGAGAACAGACTGTGTGTGTCCTGCTGCCTGACAAAGAGGGGCTCCATTGTCCGGAGTTTGTGTCTGTTTTGCAAAAGACACAAGGTTCCTGAGTCCTCGTCAGTTTGACTTTGAAAAGAGCACAGTCCTCAAAAAATTTGATGCCTGAAAGTAGGACACACTGTGAATTAGGTTCCTGAGTTTAATCATACCATATTCAGATATTGAATTGCTAACTTGAATCTCATGAATGGACAGGTAATTGTTGTCAAGCATTTCCTGTGACAGTTTGCCAAGCTGACCTGTGAGGGACCTGTGGTCCAAAAGAGACTGAATAGCAAAAGCAGCCAGGAATGCAATGTCTGTTCAAATTAAACTAATTAAGCCTAAGGAGAGGGTGGAAAGCTAGAATGGGTGCAGAGGAGGTTCCATGGTTGGTGTGTGTAGTAAATGAAAAACTAACTACTGTTCCAGGTCCTACCACTGAGTTACTGTGGCACTGGGCAAGTCACTTGAATTTTGGGGCAGTGAGGTCTCTTCTCGATGCAGACTGAGACAATGGCATGACAGCAATTGGAAAAGTGATGTTTAAGTGTTGGGAAATTCTTGTGCCTGTACCTAAAGTCTGATTTTGGGTTTTTTTGCTAAACAAAAGCACACTGAAACTTGCTAACTGCAATCAAAACAGAGAAGACTGAGTAATGTTTTTTCTGTCTCTTATTAAGTCTAGCATGGAGGTTGCCATCTCCCCCAGGTCAGGAAGGGGAGTGTGGGCAGTACTGTGGTTACTGGGAGATCGAGGAGTAATTTTCCAAATTTCTTTGCTTTGTTACCTCTGAGCCATTTCATTCTATTTACTGTTCATGGTGTTGAAAAAAAACCACTTTATCTCTTGAGTGGCTGCAGGATTTGCCAGTGCCATAAAGCACCTTGGTGACACCTGCATGCTTTGACACTTTGTTGCACTATTTAAGAATGAGATCAGTCTAGAAATGCAATATATTCTCCCCATGGTAAAAATGGCCACAACCACTCTGACTGCAGTTCTGTAAGTGGTGTTATTCACCAAACTGTGCTTATCCTTCAATGGGGATAACATTGGTTCCTCTATTAGCTTTTAACTTCCATGGCAATATTCCAAGAGGAAGAAACACTACTTAAGTTTTGTTCTTAGCATAGAGATAGATGGAATGGCTCTGGCATTTGTCTGAAACCATGTGGTGAAAGGCAGGATTTTTTTTTTTCCCCTAACAGTTTTGCAGAGTAATAGGACAGACTATGATTTGGATTGCACAAGACACGTGCTGGGTTAGTTTAAAGTCTGCCAAGTTCTAATTTGCAATTTCTAGAAAATTTAGAACAGAAACATCTGAGTGTCTGCAGAAATCATCCTTCTAAATTTAACTTCTGGAATTTGTGTTGGTAAAGCATGAAATTGCCTGGTAATATCTGTCCACTGAATTTCAGGGACAGCCTTGCCTTGTGTTGACAGTGCTGCACTGGTGGCTCTGCTGTTCTGTTCCTGGTCCTGCAGTGTATGAGTTATAAATGCTTTAGAGCAAAGTGCTCAATGAAAAAGGTGTTAGCTAGGTTTAATTACTTTTTGTTTCTGTCAAAACAAGCAACAAGCCTTTGCAAGCATGTGTTTTCTTTAATGTACTTCTGCAGTTAATATATACTCAACTACCTTCCCCAGGCCAGTAAGAGCAGTTTCTGACTGCCCGATTGCAGCAAGTGTAGGAGTTTGCAAATATCACTGAGGGCCCAATACAAGGACTTTTGTTTCCACAACAGAGGAGCTGTGCACAGTGAAGAACTCATAAACCAAGTGCTCTTTCAGTGCACAAAACATTTATGTGCTTTATTTTATAAAAAGATTTTTTTCACTAACACGGAAGTGTCAGGTTATAGAATTGAATTTTGTTTGAACTGTGGAATAAGATAAACTGATGGCATTACAATCTGACGTTCCGATATAAATGGAAGTATAGTTTTGGACTGAAAGCCAGGCAGGTTTTTTGTGCTGACAAGAGCAGAGTTCAGTGTAATGATGGTGTTGACACGGACACAGATTTTCACAGGTGGCTAAACAGGCAATGAAAACATTTACACTCTAATCTGGACTGAGGGATGAAAGGGTTTCTATCCCACTGCCCACCTGAGGAGAACACCCTCAGTCTGTGTGGTAGCTGGTTTCTAATCCTGGTTTTGATCCTGCCTCTGCATCCAGAACTGCGTGCTCTCGTACCCAGACAGGATGTGACTTCCCAAGTGCAGCTTCTGAGAAACAAAATAAACCCCATCAGTGCTGCTTTTAGGAACAGCAGGTTTCCCATTATTGGGGGAACTGAAGTAGCCAGACACAAACTGCAGTTAATGGCCCACAATAAGCTAACTTCGATTGTTTTTCCCCTGGTAGTAATTTCAAGTGTTAACTTTTAGCAATTCCAGTGTATGAAGCGAGCTTTGGGGAGAGAGTTCTGTTGTTGTGAGCTGATGTCCCTGCAAAGCTGGGAGCACTTTGAATGCTGATATTGATTGCCCAGGCTGTTTGCTCCTCCCAGAGAGGCTGGGGTTTGCTCCCTGTTCCAGGAGCTGCAGCAACTGCTGCCACACTCCTGTGTCCAGCCTGGCTGTGGTGTTCTGATCCTGCCCAAACTCACCAGCAAGGGGGTTCCTGTGGCTGCTGGGAAGTGTGTTGTCTCCAAGATGCTCATGTGGATCCTGTTTTGCTGTTCAGAGATTTGCTGCTTGATGTTGCCGGGAGGATGGGATCTTATCCAAAGGAGATGGTGGTGAATGCAAAGACTGAGGAAGCTTCTTTAACAAATGAGGAGCTGAAGTGTCTTTTGTGCTCCTGTGAGTGGCACAGTGGAGGTGACATCATTATTTATAAAGAGAAATTAAACAAATTCATAGCCTTGTAGGAAATGTAAAGAAAAGAGGCCAAACCAGCAACATTGTGTTTATGGTCTTAAAAATGCCATCCACCTGGGATTGGTACATTTATCCTGACAGGTCCTTTGTCTCCCCCCAGATTTTATTTGAAATTCAAAAGATAAAATAAGATTCAATGTAACTTCTCAAATTGAAGATTAATTACTTAGCACAGTTGTGTTCTCCAGTGATATTGGAGAATACAGTATTACAGACACCTAATTTAACTAATTTTTCTTTCATTTCAATGATCTATTAAAAATAAGCAAACAAAAAAAGTCTGTGAAATTCATTACTCATCTCAGAATGTTCCTAAGGATAAGACTGACAGATAAAACTTAACAGTGATAAATTAATTTTGCAACCTAGCTTGTGGTCTACAAACTGAGCATTTCCACCACTGATGATCCCTGCTAAAGTCATCTTTTTTTTCCATTTCCATGGCTGTTGCTGTGCCGTGCGAACTGGAGAGAGGAATAATAGATGAGTTTTGCAAGTGAAGTTGGCAGATGTGACAGCACATGCATGCAGTGGAGATCTGCTGAGGCAAGAGGATGCTGGATTGAGCCAATTTAAAGTATTTTTAGACTCATGGTTTTCCAGGGAAATAGGACTTTTGTTTTTATGTATTAATTTTGTAGATCTCTAAATATGTTTGTGGCTCTTTTTCTTCCTCTTAGCCAAGCTGTGACTTTCTACCACAAAATCTCATCCAAGGCAAACAATGGACTTGGGTCACAAATGAGAGTTCTGTCTCTGCCCTCTCACGCTGGTGTGGTGTTTCACTTTGATGGATATTGTTGCTAGCTTTCATGCCTAAATAACCTAATTCAAATCTTTTGCCAGGGTTTTCATGCATTTGAAGGAAATAATTGTGTTTTGAGGCTGAAAATGGATGGCAGCCAGATTATCCTACCCCAGAGAGAAACCCCGGTGCTCTCTGTCAGAGGGGTGCTGGTGCCGGGTTCTGAAGGGTTTCTGAAGAGCCAATTTGGTTCCCTGAACAGCCCAAGATTGTTGTTACAGATTCTGTCTCAGACCTTTCTGTGGCATTACACGCTGTGACACTGAGTCAAACTTAAAATAACATAGTTAAATGGGCAAGAGATGACAAGAAAAAAACACTTAAAACCTTAAGCTTTTAGTAAGCCAGAACCTTTGACAACGTGTTCTTTGACAAAACAGCCAATTAGTCAGGAAGTAAGAAATTAACCTGAACTTGTTCAGGAGTTACAGTGGAACTAAAATACAGGAAGAGTCTGATGGAGGATGTGCACTGGCTGGGAGCACAAGAGCTTTTTGCACAATACTCACAGAGTCTGATCTTCCCTTCCAAATCCTTTTAAATATTCTCCTTTAATTAAAAAAAAAAAAAAAGTCACTGAGGCAGCAAGACTGACATAGTAGAAAATGCATTTCAGTGGAGAGTCATGAATGTTTAAACTGGTTGAAAGGCAGCTGGGCACAGTAACCAGGGTGGGTTTGCAACACTGAAAACACGGTGTCTGTATGACTGACATCAGAGAAGAAATTCTGGGGAGAAACCTCCTAAAACTTCACCATTGAGGGCTGCTGAAATTTTAGTCAGGAGGAGAGCATCTGTTCTTAAAAACTTCTTAATGCTTTGAAACTTCATGTAAACATTGGGGAAAAGTGACTCTCAGAGACGTATTTGCTTTGTGTTATTTGGAAGAATTACTAAATTTGCTTTGTTTACAACCAGGGGTTTAGAATCCACGTTGCTTTTCTCTTTCATCTTACTGATTCCCAGGATATGCATTAGCCTGAGCTGCAGAGCAGGTGACAGACAGTAGAGCCAAAGTGTCTGGCTGTTGCCTCATGGAACGGATGGAAAGTGCAAACCACCAATACAAGCAGATCCAGTGTTCCTGTAGGACAGTTTGGGTCCCAGCCTCTCTCTTTTTGTTCAAATGTTGTTATTTGTTGCCAACACGGAGGGAATGCCATGCTTCCCAGCCTTTTCCATGTGTGTGCTTTGCCCATGCTGGCTGTGTCGGCCGTGCTGAGTCGCGGGGCTGCAGCTCAGGTCCACCTGCAGTATCCCGTATTCTATGGGATATGAATCACAGCAGCAGAGAAACTGGGGCACTGCAGCTATTTCCGTGAAGCTGAAGGGTGCTGGGGAAGGAATGTCCCTGTTCTGAATCTCTTCAACATTGTGGCTGCTTCCCGTGGTGGTTGCTGGACCAACGAAAGCCTTGCAGGTAAAGGCAGTGGACACGAACACAGGGATGTGGGAAGTCTCTGGGAGTTTGGAGATCTGCAAGGCTTTCATGCTGGGATGTGATGCAGGACAGGGCTGGGGTGGTGAGGACCCAGCATGGCACAAACTGCCTGTGTGGTGGAGGAGGTAGAACTGTGATTCTCTTTTGGAGAATGTGATGTCATTTCAGGCAGAGATCCAGAATTTTGCTTAAACCAGCTCTGTCTCTGGGAAAATGACATTGCAGATGGTGAGTGTCATTTCAGTGTAATGTAATCCTGTTATTAATTTAGTTAATTCTTCAACTGTAAATGTATGCAGTCTGGGTTAAGAATTTCAGATGATTTTGAGTGTGGATGTCACATTATGACTGCAAAGTATTTTCACGTTTCCATTGTCCAGTTTAGCCAGGAAAGCAGGAATATAACGTCAGGGTGTCACAACCAGAAATCAGTTCAGTGTTACACAGACATTGAGAATCCAGTGGTGGTTTCTGCCTTGTCTCAAATGAATACTTTGCTATTCATTATTTATGTACTACCTAATCTATGACATTTTATTTTTTGAAGACACCTGCCAAGAAATGCACCCTTTAAAATGTTTTGTTTTCTGCAGTGCTCAGTTTTACAGGCAATGCAGTTTTGGATATTTCTGACTGGTTGACCAGGAAGAATACTGAACTGTTCATGTGTCAATTTGTTATTTAAGTGTCGACAGCCAGTTTTTACAACTTTTTGCACTTGGTCTGTCTCTAGTCAGTCTTGCATCTTGACACCCATACCAAGAGGTGAAGGCAATTTCAAAATGATTTTGTTAGAGACCCTCTGTAGCCCTGGCTTTGCTGGGGTTGTGCAAGTGTCACAGAATGTGAGGCCAGATGAAAATCTGGAGGGAGACCTATGTAAAAAATACCTTGAGGTCTGCAGCTGTTGTGCTGCTCTGGAGACCACCTGGAGATTGTGGTGAGGTACCTTCCTGTCCTCAGAAGTCAGGAGAAGGTTCAGTCCCAAGGGAGAGTGATTTATATTCTTTCCCAAACTATTATCTTTCTTATACAATTCAATAGCTACAGTTATTTTTACTAATGTGTATTTCTTTCTGAGACTGGATGGTGTTATTCTATCTAAAATAGAGCATTCTTTTTCTTGAAATGATTGCCTATGTTCTCACACTGTGCCTCTGTTGTTCCTTTTTTAACCTTCCTGTTAGGCTGGTAATG
Organism: Atrichornis clamosus; assembly: GCA_013400975.1. Classification (NCBI taxonomy): domain Eukaryota; kingdom Metazoa; phylum Chordata; class Aves; order Passeriformes; family Menuridae; genus Atrichornis; species Atrichornis clamosus. The sequence continues at coordinate 16,734 of WBMZ01014714.1, forward strand.
ATTTCCCCTTAGACCATCTTTTCACCTTCTTTCCAGGAGCTAAAAATACAAGCTACACTCTGCACATCCCCATTTCCTTTACCTTAATACATTAATTTAGATTAAGCAATTGCTTGGCTTTGGTTCTTTAACTTCTTTAATTACTGTACCAGTGTGATTTATTTTGGCTCTTTTTTCATTCCTTACTCCACAGTCTGGAGGGGAATCCATGTGTTCACTGATTTTCAGTTGCATCTTTGACCCGAGGGTCCCCAAGTTCTCTGTCTGTGCCTTGGCACAGATGGATTCTCTCCAGGAGCTCATCCAGTAACTTCCTCCATGCTGACAAGTGGGCAGCTGTTCTCCTTCCACTGTGAGCATTGTCAGAGCCCTGCATCCTGGAAGGTGACTTTGATTCCTCCCTTCTGATGGTTACAGGTGCTGTGGTTCCAGATCTGGTTCTGAAATGTGCCTACTCTGTCTTTGGCACTTCCAGCTGGGTGTGGGGGCTGCCTGGCAGGGGCTGCTCCCCAGAGATCTCTGAGCACAGGAGCCTTTATGTGAAATATTGCAAGACCTGAACAGGCAGGAGTAATCCCACACTCAAGTATTTGTTGTATGAAGAATAAGAGTTTGCCAGAGAAAGTAACTTTCCAGCTTCTAACTATAGTGTTGCTTTGTAATTCTTGATTTGGATGGAAAATTCCAACCTTCTAAAGGCTATCCCAGATGCAACTTTGCCAGGAAATGCATTACATGGAAAATAATAAAATTCCTATGAATACACAGTCTCCAGGTGAAATTGGATGCTGAGCATACTGCTGGAAGCAGTCTGAGTCTTGTTAAATATGTATCCCAGCGTTACAGGGCACTGCTTTCCAGAATGCTGCTGGGGCTGTGAGTGGCCAGGATTTCTGTTTGTGTGGTGAGGAAGGAGGAAGTTCCATACAGGGAGCCGGGATTTCAAATAGTGAATATCTGCACAAGACACAGGTCAGGCATATTTTGCAGATTTCTCTGCCCTGTGCTCCTCTCTGAATCCTCATGAATTGTATTTCTTATCTGTTTCCCCCGGTGTGTTGATACTTTTAACATGAGAGAAAACTATTTTGATATTTCTCTGTCAGTTATTTTGACATTAATCAACACTGCAGATCTTGTTTTGTTTGGTGTCTGGGTACATCATAAAGAGAGTTGCTGAAAGAGTTCAATTACAATATCAGCATCTCTGCCAAATGTATTGAGCTGTTCTGAAAAGCGGCTTGTCTTTTCTGACCCAGATACACAGTTTCCAACTGTGGGAGATGCTGCCAGAAAGACTCTTGGCAGAAGGCCAGCAATAAAATTATACTGCGGAAAAACACAACATATTTTCAGCAGCACTTTGTGTGGTGTGATGAAAAATTACCTGTCTCCTGAATGCAAAGCAGTGGCTAAAATAAACTTCCAATTTGAAGTTGCAAGCCTCTCTTTCTGACTTTTGAAGGTAACAAAAAAAGGGTATAAATTCCAGTTATTTTCTATTACTGTGTCTGATACACCTCGGGCTGTGTTAGATACTCACTGGTTTGTTATTAGCAACCTCTGTTGTTCTTGCTGCTCTGTCAGTATAAACTCTGTCTGCTCTTGGAGGTGTGCACACTGTAAACTGCAGTTCTCAGGGCCAGATACCAGAGTCAGGGTAGATTAGGAAGGTGGAGGGTGTTTTTAATGCTTCAGCTGAATATTGTCAGCATGTGCCTTCTGATGGAGCATTTAAAACCAATTTTCATGGTGTTCTACTTGGCCTGGCCAGGAGCCTGAACAGCACCTCCCTGAAGTGTGGGGTTTGGAGCACTGGTGTTCAGTGACCTCAATGTCCTCTTCTCTGCTGCACCAGTAACATTTCTGTGCAAGAAGCCACTGTGAGGGGCTCCTGGGTGCCAGACATAATTCACGTCTCCTTTCTAGAGGCTCAGAGCTCCCTGATTCTGGTATTTCAGTCCCTATGGAAGGCAAGTACCTGTTCCTCCTGCCTTTTCACTTGTCTGTTCACCAGCACTCAAAGGCAGCTGAGCATATTCATCACCTCTGGCTGTTTAACTGTCTGTCCCTTGGGAATGTAGCTGCAGATGCAGGAATATCTCCTACTACAAAAGCCTCATCTGAAATTCTTTTCGTTTGTCTTGAGCCAAAGCATAAACTTGCTCTGTGAAGGATGGGATGTTTAATGGAAACGTTGCTACACTGTCATGGTGTTTTAATAACATTTCTAATGTATCAAATCCCCAGTGATTTTAAACCACACTGCAGCCTCTGCTTGGCTCTACTGTGACCTGGTTTGGAGACAGTGATTATTTACTCTTGTTTTACACTTTGAGGGCACATGATGCAGAGGAGAAGTAACTTTTTCAAGGTCACCAAGGTCTCAGTGATGCAAGGACCTTTGTGTACAAGTTTTCTTGCAAGTGTGGGTGGCAGCCCCTGGGTAAGACAGCCACACATTTAATATATTGTGCTTTTTAGTCTGGGCATCAGCTGTTACTTCCCTGAGGATGCAGGGACAAATATCCAGCTACATCCTGGTAGTGGAATGAGGCTGTTGGAGTTATGGAATTGCTGCTCACTTCACATAATGCTTTCTGATGTATTTGGTGCTGAGCTATGTTATGCTGCCTTAGTCCATATGGTTGGAGCAGATTTGATTTTGGTTTTCCTTAATTTAATTCTGTGTGCTGTCAAATGTATTTTATTCTGTATATTGTGTCTGCACTTTTATAGTAAACTCCCTCCTGTTTAGTGCTTTGTTGAAAATGTTCTCTCAAAGTCTGAACTAAATTAGGGTTTCACTCCTATGCGTGTTTCTGAAATATTCGTAGGATGTTAATGACTTGGAAGACATCATGTATCAGCTTCAACTCAATTTCCAGGTTTTTTTTCCAACTTTCTGAATTTTATTATAAAGATCCCTTTGTAATACAGCTGGCTGTGCCCTGACCCCAGCCATGCCCTGCTGAGAAAAAGGGCAGGTAAAAAAGAGCTTGTAAATACCTTCAACCAACAACTTCTACTTGTCACTGAAAGCTGAACCTGTCTTGAAAACAAGAAAACAGATCTGCCTGCTGGGGCAGGGTATGGAGAGGTGCTGGTGTTTTCACTTCATCAGTCCAGCAGAGACTAACCCCCATCATAGCTGGGAAACATTTATTTCCAGTCTGGTTTGGGTTTTCCAAGAACACCGACGAGCACCCGGCACATCCAGAAGTGCTCGTAGGCTCTCACAGACTTGCCCTCTAGACAACAGCCTGCTCAGCATTTACTGAGCACCAGAATGTGCTCAGCCAGCTATCTCTGTCCATCTGCTTTCCATAGCCTGGGCGAGCTGATAAGCAACAGCTTGCAGTAGTCCTGGGAGGGAGGCCGGGCTGGGGTGTTGCTGGAGTCTGGAGACATTGTACTGGGCATATGCTGAAGTCAGCAACACATTCCAGTGCCCTCCTTCCTGCCTGGAATTGCCAAGTTACAGCTACCAGAGAAGATAACTAACTGAAAATGTGAAATGTGGGAGTGACAGGGAAGAAGAGTAGGTGAAGATAGCTGGAATTTAGTTTGGAGAGAGAAATAATTTGAAATAGATTATCTAGAAACATGTCTCATAAAAGTCTCTCTAGTTTGCCATCTGCTGACTCAAATTATTCATACTATTATTATTAATAATATTATTACTATTATTAAAAAAGAAAATCACCTTATGAAGAGTCTGGTTGGTTCTGGAGATGGTGAAAGGCTGTTGAGTATGGAGCATCTTATGATGAGCTCACAAAATAAATACTGCCAAAGCAGGGATCTTTGCTTAGTTTTCCTCCCAGCTGCCTCTGTCTGATTTTTAGGATCTCTTAAAAGAAAGAACATCCCCTTCCTTGATTGCTTCTGGGAAGCAATTTGGTAGAGTGTTAATACACCTTGGTGGGCACAGAGCCTTTGTGATGAGCAGTGGGGTCAGTCAGGGTTTTCATTAGCTTGCTTTTCCCAAGTATTTTTAGTATGACTGCACTTAACTCTCTTGGGGTTTCTTCCTTGGCAATCTTCAGCTGGCTGGAGCAGACAGGCCCCTGCACAGTGTTCTTGTCTGGCTGCTTTTTGTTTTAACCAATTCTACATCCTAAATTCAGTGGTGTGAGACATACGACTATGAGGCACTTGCTGCCAAAGGTACTGGTCCTGTAGACCTGCTTGATTTCTTCCTAACTAGGGAAATAGAGAAGCAGGATTTGTTGTTACCTTTTACCCTGTCACATTCAGATCTCTGTGGGATGCAATATTTTAATTATTCCCTGTCACACCACAGGTTTAAGCATTTCCTTGGCTTTCAAGTCATCTCACCTATCCCTCTGCTGTTGCCAAACATGCTTTTAATCTCTAACAATGCCAGGCTTCTCTGACACACAATATGCGAAGTATTGCTGGAGAAGGGGGGTCAGCATACAGGAGAAAAGGAAAACGTTTGAGTATATGTGTGTGTCAGTGCAGAAATTTACTGACTGGGTTTCCAATTGCTTCAAAATGTTGCTGGAGAGCTGATGCAACAGTATGTGTAGTGAAAGGAAACAGGAATTTTCTGCAAGGACTGGAGTGTCTTGCTGTGCAGTGAGCTTATGCTTTCCTCTCTCACATTACCTGCTCTGTTATTCTGCTCCTCTCTCTCACAGAGCATTTCTTTGCAGTTCCCTGCTGCCAGTGCTGGTGGTTGTTTCCCAGTTTAGTCCAAGAAGGCTGCTCCTGCAGGATGTGTTCATGCTGGGTGCTGGGAAAGGCAGTGCATGGGCAGCACAGGCGGTGTGGGTGATTGCAGCTCCTCGCAAGTCTGACGTCTGCAGTTTGTCAGAATGTGCTTGTCTTCTTTAAATAACAACCTGCAGTTATTGCAACCTGAAGTCTGGTTCAGGCTGCACTGGGGATTTCAACAGAGAATTACTTTTTTATAATTAAAAATAGTGAGTTTGAGTCCGAATGTGCACGTGACACAAAAATAAGAGACTTCTTGAGCTGGTTTCACATGGAGCATGTTTGCCATGTTGGATTTCCTGTCTTCCTTATCCCAGAAGCTAGGACTGCCAGGTGGCTGACAAACCTCGCTGGGATCAGCTCTAACTGGCATGGGAAAGTCGTTACATATGTGTGGGCACATCACTAAAAGTTGCTTTCCACAGTGACATCTGTTTGTTCAGATACAAATGGATCCGTGACTGTCCCACCTCGCAGCCGTGTGCTCTCATCAGTGGTTTGGCTCGGTGAGCTGCATCCAGCACTGCTGGAATCAACACGCTGTTGCTGCTGGTTTCAAGTTGTTTCTCTCTTTTTGCAGGTGAATTAGAGAAAGTGACTCCCAGAGCACCTTGGCTGTATGAACTCTTGAGCTGTCAAGGGACTGAGAGGCTTATGAAGAGGTTCTGTCAGGCAAAACAGTGCTTAGCAAAGACACCAAGGAGGAGGGAAAAGGAGAAAGGGAGGGAGAGAGAACTGAAACACTAACAAACCATGGTAGGTATTTGTTGTTTTTCACAGGGGTGCATTAAAAATGTTTTCTGCTGCCAGTCTTGCATGGGGCCTGATCAAACCCAAGGAAGGGGATTTTCTGACCTTGCACTAAGTGAGAGATGCTACTGTGTGCTTTGAGCAAAGCAACTGAGGTTTGATGTATTGTCAGCCTCTTAAAGCCAGAGAGTGTTCTTGTGAGCCTGCAGTACATGAATTATTAAATACGAGCTAAGGGGATGCTCATAAGGTTTTCTAATAAAACTGGCATTAGCAGGCTGTAGCAAACAGCATCAGTGACCTTGAACTTGCAGATTTCATCACCAAATGCTCACACTCCCCTTCCACCTCTACCTCACAAAAGCAAGTTTTGATTATTCACATCTGTGTGTGTGACTGAACGTGCCTCTGTGCACACTTTGTAAGAGTGTAGATGAAATGTGTGCAGCCAAATGTACCTGGTGTTTATTGTTTAAGTGAGGAGTCACTTCTCATCTGCCTGGGTTTGGCTGCAAATCAGAAATGCCCGAGATGTGGGATTTGTAAAGTTGTGCAAGTATAAAGTATTGTGATGGTAAGGTTCTGAAAATGTGTTCACAAAATAGCAATAAACCTACTCAGCTCCTGAAAAATAACTGTGGAGAGCAGTTCAAGCATATTTATATATTTTTAAGCCCTCTAAGATTACTGAGAGAATGGAAATAAGAATAAATGTAATGAATTTTAAATACCAAAGTTGCCAACGTTTGTATGGCTGGCTGCTGCTGGTAGGCTGTGTGTTTATATTTGCATTTAAAAAAAAAAAGACCTAAACCAAGACTTTTACCAGTTACAGAGCACAAAAGCAGAACACTTAGTAAAGCAGAATTGTTAATTCATTGTATTTTAAGTAGTGTCTCACTTTGTCATTCTTCTGGTCTAAATTGTAATGAGGAATTGATCTTGTCAGTCCCTCTTCATTAGAAAAGAAAACACACCTCATAATTTAGGAGTTACCAATTTGTTCCTATTTTACTGTTGTAACTGACATTTCATAAGGTGAGAGATGGTGGGTGAGCTGTTAAATGCAGCTCGGCAGTTCCCCTGCAGCTCCTGCTGTATCCATGTTGTGGATAACCACAAGAGGGACCTCCTGGAAGTGTTTTGCAGCCTACCAAAGGACAGGGGATAAAACCAGCCCCCAATGGATGAACTGCTGTTACTGCCCAAATTATCCATCTGGGTAGGAACACAAAAAATAGGAAAGGAATGATGTCACAGCCTTCAATGGAAGGGACACAGTGAGTGCAATAAGCCAGGAAATCGTGGTCAGTTCCTTAATAAGGATCCAGCCCAGAGGCCTCTAAGGTCCTTCAAAGGCCCTTTGTGTCTTTAGGAGTGGTACAGCTAAAATCCCATGAAGTAGGGGTGAGAATGAAACCTATTTAAGGTGCTTAACGTGTGGAAGGAATAGAGGATTTTGGTTGGTGATTCCAGGTTCTGGGAGGCTTTCAGCAGTGACTGATGTGTCTATAGAGACCAAGACTTATTGCTGCTCTTGCCACAGGCTTGTGCTGTGATCACAGCTGGTCTGGGGCACTGTTTAGATCAAAAAAGTCTCACCTGTATAGTCTGTGGCAAACCAAAACTTCCTAGCATGGGTTACCCAACCACTGAAGTTCAGCACCCTCAGCAGTATCACTCAGGACTCTGAGTTTCACTGCAGACTTATTTAATTAGCACGCTAATCTCTTCCTATTCATTTGAATGTTTTTAAAAAAGAACTTTCAGTCTCTTACCAGTTTGTTCTCATCTTCAGTCATGCCTCTGTAAATCCCTGTGCAGCTGCTGAGCCTCTCACATTCTGTATTGCCTGTGACTTCACTGCAGCAGCAGCAAACCCATGAGGGATTGGCTCTGACTGCCTGTTCCGAGGTGTGTTGCTGTTGTCCCTGGCATAAACAGAGGCGAGGTGGCTGCACTCAGCACTTCCAGAATATGCAAAGTTGTATTTGCAGAGTATCAACGCCTTTTACAAAATAGGAATTCTCTCTCCTTGCCTGCCCTCCTTTCCACCTGCTTTGCCCAGTCTGCTCCCACCCTGGGATGCTCATGTTGTGAATTTCCCTCCCCTGACGTGAGGTCACCTTTTGGGATCAGGACCCTGGCTCTTCCTTTCGCTCCACGCTATCCAGCTGCTGAAGGCTGGCACAGGCCAACAAAGATCTCTGAAATTCAGGAGTATCCCAGCGTAGGGCAGCCCCTCTTCCTTTCAGTGCTGTTGCTCACATCTCGGATCTCCACACGGTCCTTCAGCAAGATCGGGGTCTAAATGATTTCTCGTTGACTTTGAAGGGTTATTGTAAATAACCAAGCAAGTGAAAGGAGGAGGGAAGTCAGAGACATTTAATGAAACTGAGAATGAAACTCGGTGGTTTTGTTCTCCTGCTTCATCACTCTTATACTCAGCCAGGCAGACCATGCCCTCTTCCCCAAGAGAATCTTGGTTGGGGAGAGCAGGAAGAAGTGAGAAAAACTATGAAAATGTTTTACTGGCTTAATGCTGATCTTTCGCACTGGTGTTTGCTTTTTTCTTTTCTTTAAAAAATTTACTTAAATCACTTCTGCATGATTATAGCAATAGTTGTATGAGCATTTGTTACCTCTGCCAGGGAGGATTCCCATTCAGGCAATGTCCTGTCAATAATCCAATAACTTTGTTCTCTTTTCCTCCTGTTTCCCACTTCACAACAGAGATCGATCCGATCTTTTGCTAATGACGACCGCCACGTAATGGTGAAACATTCAACCATTTACCCATCTCCAGAGGAGCTTGAAGCTGTCCAGAACATGGTATCAACAGTAGAATGTGCCCTTAAGCATGTCTCTGACTGGATGGATGAAAAGAACAAGTCTACCAAGTGTGAGGGTGATGTGGAAGCCAAGGAGGAAGCTGCAGAAGGCACTGCCAAGTGAGTGAAGCCTCAGCTCACAACGTGTCCCTGTGCTGCTCTCAGTGGCTCCTTTCCTCTGAAATAAGAGTTGTAGTGTTATAGGTTCTGCTGCAGATGGATGTTCATAGCAGGAAGGGGGATATATTTGGACTTTCTGAGGTGGGAGCACGTGGGGGGAGTGCAGGGAATAGCAATGAGCCCAGTGTGGGCAGCAGTTGCTCTCCATTTCTTTGTTTATTTTACTGTGATGTTGTGAAGGAGCATTTAGCAGACAAACCTTTCAGCAATTTTAAGCAAATACACGTCCCTGTACACACCAGTGCAAATCGACAGCCATGTGTTTGGGGGCTCCTGCAGTCTGATACACTAAAGGTTTTAATATCTAGCAAACCAACTTTTCTGAGGCTCCACTGCCTTCCTTTACTGTCATGATTCAACCCCAGCTGGCAGCTCAGCCCCACGGAGATGCTGATTTTTTATAAAAAAATAATCCAAGCCTGCAGTAAATGCTTTGGAGACAACTGGATGAGACAAGAACTGGTGTTGGCCTATCAGAGAAGCATTTCTTGCATTTTACTTCATGCTTTTAAACAATGCTAGTCTACAAAACTGTCTTTTTCTTGGCACTCAAAAATTAAGTGTTCCTATGTTGCTTTGAAAGCTCTTTACTGTGGCTCTTAAAGGCTCCTCTAAACTGTAGCTGGAGAGTAAAGTCCCATTTTAATGACCCCAAATTGTTTCATTTCCAGGGATCAAGGTGGTCGGACATTATGTGGCGTTATGAGAATTGGCTTGGTTGCAAAGGGCTTGCTGATAAAAGATGATATGGATCTGGAGCTGGTCCTCATGTGCAAAGAAAAACCCACAAAGACCTTGTTATGTATCGTTAAAGACAATCTCCCAGCTCAAATTCAGGTGAGTTAATTTGGAACAGTCCTCCAACAATGCCTGATAGCACTGCAAGGGCTATTTGGGGAATTTGTTCCAGGAAGAAAAAAAAGTGGTATAAAGGCATATACTTTGAATCTAGGACAGCATCTGGGGTGTGTGACATGCTTAATGTGGTGACATGAAGTACTTTCTCCCACAATGTAACCTCTTCCTGCTGTTGTTGCCTACTCCCGTTTGTGCTGTCAGTTCCCTGGGAGGGCAGCTGACCTCTGTGTGTGTAACTAACCCGCTGGTTTGGGCTCTCTGCTCCAACCAACATGAGGTGAACTGCAGAAATCTTCCCAGAAATCTGCCCTGCTCCAGTGTGTGACTCAGTCCCTGTTGTTGTCCCCTGCCTGAACCTGCAGTTCCCCATTGCAGCTGCTTTGCTTGGGCTGTTCCCACATAAACCCCTCTGTGCTGCTGAGGTGAGAATGTGTCACTTGAGGTGGTCACTCACTTTGGCTCGTGTTGATCATGAGCTCACATTCTTTTTATTAATGGCTATTTAATGCTGATGGTGGCATCCAGCGGGCAGCAGTTGCAGCTTGTTTAGGGATCCCTCCTCTGTGACAGAGTTCTGAGGCTGAGCAATCAGTCCAGCTTCCAGACTCACACCACTGGTGCCAAGGAACTGCCCTCAAGTACCCCTCTGCAAGTGCCCCCTCTCCAAACCACAAACGAACTCAATCTGCTTTTCTCCTGATTTGCTTTTCTCCCTGTGTTTTACCATTCTTGACAGCTGTTTGTTCTCACCATTCATTTTCTCACACAAAGGACTTGTTTTAATGAGCTAATGTTGTTCCTAGAGATGCAGCCCTATCCATAGCTAAAAATGCAAAGGATCTTTTGAGTAGTAAAGAGTAAATTTTACTTGTTTGAAAATGATAGGGATGTATTGAGTATTATAAAATAAATCTTATAGTGAGGCATGAAATGAGGAGGCTTAAAAGTGAGAAGTTAGTATGTGCTTCAAAAAAAGTGAGATCAAATGGAAGAATAGACATAATTAAAATATTTGAAGAGTGAATAAATTCAAGGGCAGGAAGGTAAGATCCTCTGGGGAACAGTTGTGAGGGACTACAGAGAAGATGAGGGAAGAAGACTCTGACTCTGAAATGCTACAGCCGTTGTGGGCATGAAAGACAAGGAGAGGTTCTACAGAGGATCAGATGCTGGAGGTGAAGGAGGATTTAGGCCCATTAGTGGACAAAAGGAGCAAGTGAGGTACAGAGACTCTACAGCTTCTGCTTTGCTGCTTTGAAGGCTCATAGTGAGCAGATGCTCAGACATTTTCCTCCCAACAGTAAAGGAGCTGGAGAGCAGAGGGCAGCAGGGAAGGAGTCGGAATAGACATTCTAACCACAGGTCTGCTGAACCAGACTGCACACAGAAGGGATGGCTGTAGGACTGAGCTATCTGGGGCTGTCCTTGTGCTTCTGGAAATTGAGAGGGCCCAAATGGCTGCTGAAAGGCCTGCAGAGATCACTGCAGAGAACCCTGATACAATGGATGTTAGTGGAGCAAACCCTAAGGTAGTTGTGGCACTGGCTACAAAAGAAATTGTTTTTAATGAGGGTGGCAAGGCCTTCTTTGTTATTGCAATGCCCTGTAGCCTTCTCATTAGTTGAGGCACATACAGAGTCTGCACTTTTTCAGTTGATTGGGAGATTCTTGAAATCTTTCTTGGTGACTTTCAGAAACTTACAGAAGAGAAGTATCTGGTGGAGGAGCATGTAAATGAGGCAGCTATTGTTATCCATAACACAAAGGAGCCCAAGCTCACTTTGAAGGTGATACTCACATCCCCTCTCATCCGAGATGAAGCAGAGAAGAAGGAAGGAGGTACACAGAGCGTTTTAACTTGGTTTTAAGACTGTTCTAGCTAAATGTCCTGACTGTGCAGCACGGGGTTAATTGGGAAGCAGGCTTTTAATTGTGCTTCATATACTGACTAGACTGGCTATCTGCATTACAGGTTACATTACTTGTGCCTTAAAAAGACAAGCCACTTAATTTTCATGTAAATATGCCTAGTTTTCATTTGCAAGCAATATTCCTACCGTGTTAACTTTGACATACAATTAGATCTTAGTTCTCCTTCTTTCAGATTTCCTATTTCATTCTTAAGCACCTGGCGCTGCACAGTCTTGTTTGCAAATTAAGTCAGTCAAGTGGGATTGGTTCACAGTTTCTTTAAAAACTCATAAATGTTTCTCTTTTCATTTAAGAACCCTCTCCTGCAAAGCTCGCCAGTGTCGTGCTGGCCCTCAGTTTTTATTGATTGATGATGTGTATTTTTCTGGCTTTAAGAATTTCCTAACTGGGATACAATTGAAGTTACGGTGCTGTGATACAGCACTTTTGCTTCTGAATTGAACGTTGTACCTCATGTCCTTAGAGCAAAATAGTTCTAGAAACCGTCACTTAGTCCTTTCTGTTCCTTCTCCCTCACGTCCGACACAGTTCCGTGCCCCGTGCTGCAGGAATGGTGACTAGCAGTACCAGTGAGGTTGGAAACAAACCCAGAGCGATAGAGAAGAGCAAATGTAGCCATACTTTGTTGTATTTTTAAAATCTTGTCAGTAATTTCTGCTTCCGCTTCCCAAACCTATCCCTAGAAACTTTGCCACTGGATGATGTCAGACCTTTGACCAACTGGCCACTCTCTGTCATGACAACTGAGGCAGCTGGGCCCGTGTGGGCTAGGGAACTCCCTGTCGCTCTCTTCCCATTTCTAGACTTGCCACAAGTCCTTTGCTTCCTCCCTCTCCCACATGGAATACCGATGGGATGAGAAATGTTGGTCAGTTTCTCCTCATTTTGTTGGAGGCGATGGCAGGAAGGATCCCTTTCCAAGCCACATGTAACACTTTGGCAGCTTTGAAAGCAGAAAAATCTTACAGAACAGATGAATGGCAAAGATCCCCTAATTACACTGGCTGTTTATTCTCAAATTAGCAACAACGCTCTTTCCAAGACCATTAAAAATAAACTGCATATTGCTTTAGTTGTTCAACTTCCCACAGGACGCTGAGACCAGCCCTGGAGCCGCTGCAGCTCATCTGTGTTCAGGAGAGAGCACAAAGTGCAGGACAAATTCTGATGGTTAAGGGTTTGTGAGATTCCCACAAAGGCTTCTGCCCAAGTATTGTCTTGTAAAAATGATGCCATTATGCCAATGAAGTCCAGGGACTTCTGAATTCATCTCAGACTAAGGGAGGATTGGAATTTTTATGCTTTCTCATACTTAAAATGTAGGTGGTCTATTTTGTTTTCAGTATCTTAAAATATTTTTCAAAGTTCTCTGCTATTTTTTTTTTACTTAAAATGGCTTTACCATCTCTCTTGGAGTGGCTATACACTGTTGTTCTGTACAGCTGCTGAGGACAGGGAAAAGGGTCATGGATTTCACTTTAAGCCCAGGTTCCTTGGCATTGATTGATCACGAAAGAACAGACATTTATCATATTCCTTTTCAAGGTATATGAAGCATTATGCAGATGTCACTTTAGTAAATCGAAAGGGGAGGGGCACATTTTTTGGTAATATTTCCAACCATATTTAGGTTAGAATCACTGAGATTCAGACCGAAAAAGTTTCATGCCTAATATCAAGGGAAAATAATTGGAGAAACTGATGAAAACCTTGATCTCCAAAGCACAGCCGTATTATTTCAGTACCACTGTATTTACCCAATGCAAATACACTTTCTATGCAGTTTTTAAAACCTGTCAGTTGACTTCTTGCATTCTTCTGACTGAAGGAGCTCAAAGTGCTGCTGAACTTGCCTTTCATCTTCCCTGTAAGATAGGCCTGGGCTGCCTGAGCCTGCGGAAAACTGACCAAGGTTTCTGTGGTGGGATTAGCACTAATCTGTTCTCTAACAACCCAGGTCAGGCCAACGGCCCTCGTTACCAGTGCTCCCATTGTTCTATAGGAATGCTGTGTGTGCCTTCATGCCCTGATGTCAGAATGTATTGAAAAACATTCCTGGATTTCTCTTCAGTCCCCACCTCTTTGGAAAAGTGTTCATGTTTAAGATGTGGTGTTTGTCCTATTTGTTTTTGCTACTTGTTAGCAAAAATAAATAGTGGCCCAGTGTGTGTGTGCATTTTGGTGTTTCTCACAAACAGCTACCCATAAAGCTCTGCTTTCTCATGTTGACTTGAGAAGTCAAGCACCTAAAATTCCTGCATTCTGCATCAGTTTAAATTTTAAACTTCTTAAAAAAATCAAATTTTTAGTCACAGCATCAAATACAAATTGGGCTTTCCAGACCAGAACCTTGTAGCTTGAAAACCAGTTGTTGTTACTGAGCATACAGTAACAACACATTATGTAATTACAAACAAGTTGGTTTAGCAAAGTGGGGCTGAAATGCCATTGCTCCTGGAGCAGGACACGGCCAGTGATGCTCCCAAGGGGCCAAGTGCCTCTGAAGAGCAACAAGCCCCAGACTGACCTTCCCTCTCCAGAGAAGACAAGGCTCCTCGTATGGCTGCAAATGAATGGAGCTGGCAGCTCCTGTGTGAAGAGAATGTGTACAGCAGTGGGGAGAAAATTCCTGAGGGATTGGTTCTGTGTTGCATAGTGTGAGCTAACGTCAGGGCTCTAGAATTTACTCTTTACTAAACTCCTTGGATCACTGCCCTTGTTAAAACTGCAAGAAAAAAAGGAAAGCTTTGCAGTCCCATTAGAAAATTTGGATTTGGTCTCACTTTCCTGACTGGCAGAGCATGAAGAAACATGCCATTCTCCTGAGGGGGTCCGAAGGGAGCCCGCTGCAAGCCACTCGCCCTCTTCACTGCCTGTTCTCTTCATCTTTCTGTTTAATAGAATCTTGCACCCAAAAGTTGGCTGGCTGCAACATCAGGACACTGGGACTGAACTGGCAACTGGAAAAATTCTCCAAGATATTTGTAAATTAGACCTTGGAAAATAGCCTTAATCCTGTAAGAAAAAGTATGGTTCTAAATCGTTGAAACAAATCTTAGGAGTTTTTGGTTCACCTGAACGCCAGATGACACGTATTCTGTTTGTAGTTTAAAGAAAACATTAATTTACTTTGTCAATGGCTGCTTTAGCAAAGTCTCATAAAACACTGAGAGTCCCAGTTCATTGCAAAAAATTAATGGTTTTGCAGTCAGTCAACTTTGCCATTTCTAACGTTTTAAAATAAGATTCTGATCATTCATTGACAGTACTTGTTTGATACAATACTTGAGCTTTAAGCAGATGTTTATATTGTCTGCAGTGAAGTTTTCTCACAGAACTACCCAGATGGATGTTGAGTAACCCTGTGCCACAAAATGTCACTCCTGAAAATAACAAAACTGCAAAGGAAATTTAGAAGTAAATCCTGTGTTCCAAAGCGACCTTTTGTGCTCAAAGAAATCCAATGCTTTGAGATTTTGCAGCTTTCATTTGGAAAAGAGACAAGAGGAGTGATTAATCCCAGTCCTGGAATGCTGTTGATGAGGGCAATAACAAACAATGCAAATATCTGCTGCGAAGTTCACAGGGGTTAGAAAATAAGCTTATAGCACTTGAGTCAGAAGCTGTGAACTGCAATCATCACCCGTCAGACAAGATACTGGTTCTGTTCAGTTTTACACTGGTGGGTTTCTTTTTTGCTTTGGGCTCTTTTATTCATCATAACATCAAGTGCTTTTACCAGAGTAACCTTCCCAGGGAATGGCTTAGGAAGACAGGCAGCTTTCGCATTAAAGATGCAATTGCTTATGCAGCCAATACCATTCAAATTAACCCATAAAAACGTACTTGGAGATGTCACTTACAAATTGTACTACAAACTGATGGTACTTTTTTCTCCTAATTTGTCCTGGTATTTTAAACGTCTTGCTGGATTTTGCTTATCTAGCAGAGTCTTCAATTTGGAATGGATTTTGTATTTCATTCAGTTCAGCAAAGGTCTCTTAAAGACCTGGAGAACTGACCATTATGAATAACAAAAAGAGTATATTTCCAAATTATTAATTTTTAAGTCAAGAGTAATTGTGTACTTGCAGGAAAACAACATATTCAAGGTTTTTAGCTGAGCTGTGGATTCACTGTGTTATTCCAGTTCTCAACATCAGGTAAAACTAGGATCTTGTAATCTCACTTCACAGATATGCAGAATCTGTCATTTATTCAGAGTTTCCAGAGAATCTGGATGTTAAGAACACCTTAGGACTAAAATAAATAAATAAATATGGTAGAAAGGACTGATGCAGAATTCCCCTTAATGTAGAATCAGATGGGACTGCTAAAAGCAGTTTGTTACAAGCTGAGTGATACAAAGAGAAAGGGGAGAGAAGGAAAAAAAGTATAAACCTGCACAGAAAATACCAGTGTCTTGTCTCTCAAATCCATCTTTGAATTTCCTCTGTTGGTTTCAGTTGCTGTTGGGCAGATTTTTACAAGAGGGCACTTTCTCTCGAATATATTAATGATTTGGAAGTTCCCAAACTGACTCTTTCATATGCTCTGATTATATGAAAGACTAATCAAACTAAAATATCGTACTAGCATTTCCTGTATATTTCTTTTGTTGAATTATACTGGCTAGTACTGTTTATGCAATAATATTTCAAATATATTCAATGTTTTTCTTTGGAATTCTCAGCAATTGCACGGATGCAATTCCACTTTCTACCTATTACATTTTGTTATTGCCCCCTGACAATATCTTCCTCTTGTCCAAAGAAGCTTTGAAATTCCGTACCACCTTTGTGCAATAAGACACAAAGAAGGGAAAGAAGAGGAAAAAAAAGCCCAATACATCCCAACAGAAAAAAAACCAAACCAAAAAGAAGAAGTGCTATAGAGCTATTTTCTGCCCTGAAATGTGTTCTACATTTTTAATAAGATCCCAGATTGTCTGTAGCAGTGGCCATCTTTATTATTACTATTATTTTACAAGGAGTGAATGCCTTTGCTTCTGTTGCACACGTGCACATTGACTACCTTTAATGGCTTGTTTAAATTAAATAACACCGTGCACTTAAATTCTGGGAGTCTTATTATCTCATTGAGATGCTGCCGCTCTTCTTGTATTGTGACAGAAACCCCTTGGTCAAATTGTATCTGTCTCTTTTTATCCCATTTTTACCAGTAGATAATGTTGCGATGAAAGATCCTCCGGACTTATTGGACAGGCAGAAATGCCTGGAGGCCTTGGCGTCTCTGCGGCACGCCAAATGGTTTCAGGTTGGCTCTTTGTTCTTACCTTGTTGTTATTGTAGCCTTGTGAGGTTTAATTTGAGACAGTTGTAATTTTAATGCCTCTTTAATTTCTGACTAGTCCCTACTCGAGCAAAGGTCTAGAATTCCAAACCCAGTGCTGTACTGTGTGAGGGCAAACGTGACAGGGAGACACTCAGCTGGTCCAGAGTTGTCATGAGGCTACAAAAGC
Source organism: Atrichornis clamosus (assembly GCA_013400975.1). Taxonomy (NCBI): domain Eukaryota; kingdom Metazoa; phylum Chordata; class Aves; order Passeriformes; family Menuridae; genus Atrichornis; species Atrichornis clamosus. The sequence goes on from WBMZ01014714.1 coordinate 33,510, forward strand.
AATCTTGACATTTTGCTTCCTTTTTTATACGTCTCTCTAAATTCAAGTAGTGTACTTTTTATATAAGTGTTTTTATTTTGCATGAAGCTGATTAAGTATTAAGTAGTAATAATAATAAAAAAAAAAGTCTATCCCAGGACTCTGTGCATTTAAAAAGAAAAGCAAAATTGAAGGCCAGGCTTTTGCAGGTGTATTGGAATCATTTTGTTTGTTTTAGGCCAGGGCAAATGGACTAAAATCATGTGTAATTGTCCTTCGTATTCTGCGGGATTTGTGCAACAGAGTCCCCACATGGGCACCACTGAAAGGCTGGGTAAGTACAGAAAGCGCTGAAGACCACAAAGTCACGTCTCAGACCTCTTGAGAGTTGTAGCAGTGTCTGGAATGGAGAAAGCAGTGTCTTGTATGAGACTCCTCCCTACACCCTGTCCCCTTGCTCCCCATTAACTGCTACCTGTGTAACCCGTGTAGGAAAGAGAAGGCGAGTAGTTCTTGAGTGTGTGCCACATACTGATCCCATGGGAAGAGACACACTGCCGTGGGCCTCGTGCATCCCTGAGGATAGCCAGTAGAATCCCACTTCCTGCCTTCAATCCCTCCCAAACTATCCTGCTCCCATGACAGTGCCACTCCTGCCAGTGGCTGTTCCCCTTTCTCAGGGCAGGTTTGCTCTGCATGCCTGGAGGGGAACACTCCGTAGGGCAGCAGAGGTGGTGCTTCTCTCATGTGGAACTGAAAACCCTCTCAGAGGAGAAGAACACTCACCTGACTTGGCTTTAGAGACTCTTCCTTTTAGACTTCCTGGGCAGACAGTGGCAAGCTGGTGTCCTCAAAAGGTGACTCAGAGCAGGGGACAAAGACATGTGCCCTGAAGGAGAACGTGGCCTCCTCTGGGATGGGTCCCTTAGACCTGCAGTGGATTAAAAACAAGTAACCTGATGTGAATGTTTTTCCCCTCTGCCCCTCCACATTTAACTGTAGTCACAGTTACCCTTGTGTCCATACTAATCGTAATTTAATGTCTTCTAGCCACTCGAGCTTATATGTGAAAAATCTATAGGTACTTGTAATAGACCTCTGGGTGCTGGGGAGGCGTTGCGACGAGTCATGGAGTGTTTGGCATCTGGAATTCTACTTCCTGGTAAGGGGCAAAGTGAACTCCAGGAACACAAAGGGTTGGTCAGCCAACCTTAACATTTAGCTGTTGCTGTAGGATTAGATGAGAAGTGCCTTGCTTGAACTCTGAACCTGCTGTGGAGTATAATTAATGGTTTCTTCTGTAAAATTAAAAGAAAAAAAAAAAAGGACGTTGTGTAGTGGTCACTATGAGAATGATACTGCCACTGCAGGAGAAGTTAATGGGGAATGTTACATTTGTTTATAAATTAACCCCTACCTCATTAAGGGGTTGCAAGTAAATAGACTTAATGACTATCTGGTTTCTAGAGATTCATTGAAATCTACATACTTGTCCAAATGATTTGTTGGGTTTTTTTCAAACCTACTGCTTTCAGTTCATGTTATCACACACGTGCAGTGTTTACCCTGATAAGTTCTGTGGCCACTGCAAGGGTGTAAAACCTCAGGTCAACTTGCTTTGTGTGAGGCCTGACTCCCTGCTGGAGAAGGTGTGCTGCCCACTCTGCAGCAGCTGGGCCCAGCTGCTCTCTCAGTCCCTGTCTCCACGTTGCTGCTGGTTCCTCTCAGTAATCCCCGTTCCCTCTCCCTGCCAGGGGGCCCTGGTCTGCACGACCCCTGTGAGCGCGAGCCCACGGACGCTTTGTCTTACATGACAGTTCAGCAAAAAGAAGCCATTACACACAGTGCTCAGGTAGGGAACTTGTGTGTGTGCTGCAACACTCAGGAATTCAGCTCATGAACACCATTTATTCTCTGCCAGGATGGCTTATTTTCATGGCAGTCCTGAGAGTTCTTGTGGTACGCTATCCTGGAAAGGTTCAGGAGTGCAAGAATTAAATGTGTGTGAAATCTCATCCTTGCAAATGCAGTGGGGGATGTCTGTGCACCCACCTCTGCTCCCAGCATAGAGCCCCTGGGTGGGCTCCCTGTCAGTGTGCCCTGCACTCTGTTTTACAGAAATTAATGAGATTTACGTTTTTAGGCATTAGCATTTTCCACGGCTATTGCAGAGGCCGGTTGTAAAAGCTGTCTTCTCGTAGAAGTGGTTTTGTGTATAAAGACTTATTTAAAACTTGGCAAACTGAGGTGAAGTCCTGCTGTGATGTAACTTGTGTTCCTACTGTCCCCTTTCAGCATGCGCTCAGATTATCAGCCTTTGGGCAGATCTATAAAGTTTTGGAAATGGATCCCCTCCCATCAAATAAGTCATTTCAGAAATATTCCTGGTCAGTAACTGACAAAGAAGGTAGGTATTATTTGTTCCAAAAATCACTAATTAGGCAGTAAACTAGGAGTTAATTTAGAATGGGTGAAGTTCTGAGTTATGTGCTGTGAACACAAAGTGCAGGCTTTTCTTTGTTTTATGTGGGGTGTTGGGGTTTTTTTTTTTAGTATTTCATTATGAGGAAAAAATCTAGAAATTCTGTTCTCTAGAAAAATACCAAGAGGAGAGACAGAACAGCTACAATATAGCTGATGGTTTTCTTTAGGAGCAAAGTCCTTCAGCACCTGAAGAGCAGAAATAGTGTTTGATTCTTATGCTAGGAAGGAGACTAAACTTGTCAAAAAGCATATAATGAGTGTCCACAGTAAGAATTACTCAAAAATTATTCCTAGAAAACAATATGTATCTAATTAAAACATTTTTTTTTGTAAAAACAATACTTTTGGAGCTCTTGACTTAGACTGTGGAGAAGAGCACTGCAGGTTTGCAGTGCTTATCCCACACTTGGTACAGGACACAGATGTCCTGCATGGCCTGGTACCGTGAGCAGCAAACCAAGGCTGGCTTTCATGTGGAGTAAGAAAGCTGTGACTGATGGATGAGTTCTTTTCACTATAAACAAGCAAGGAACAGCGTGGGACTAATCAGACTCCTGCTGTGGAATCTCGTGTTTCTGATGGCATACCTGTATTACAAGGAACTTTATACCCTAGGTACAGGTTCATCTGCTCTGAAGAGACCATTTGAAGATAGTGTTGGGGATGACAAAGATCCAAATAAAAAGATGAAGCGTAATCTGAGGAAAAGTAAGTGCAGCACTTCTCCATTCTGTTTTCAAAGGTCTATTGTACAGGGGGAGCTGGTTTAAAAGCTTGTCTGTGTTGGTGTGGTAGAGCATGTGAAAAAGTTTTTGGAACAAAATTGTTGTCTCTATCACCCTGCATTCAGAATGTCAAACACATCTCTTACTGTGCATCTGAATTTCCCCTGACATGTTTTACTAACTGAATGATTTGCATTTTTAAATGGGATTGCCTATCAAGTTACATTAGAACTCAAGTTGCCGAAGCAGCTGAGGTATTTTATTGATAATGTCCCTGTACTGTGGGGTCTTTTTAAAGTACTGCAGTGACTTTGCTGAGTGAAGACTGCACTCTCTTCATTCTTCCTCTTCTTGAGTTAGTTGTTGGTCTCTCAAGACTTCCCACAAGAAAAAGTGTAATCTGCAAAACATTAATGCTGCATATATGCACAGACTGGAAGTCTCCTGGAATTGCTGGGATCCAGTCATTCTGGGATCCAGTCATTCTGGGATCCAGTCATTCTGGGATCCAGTCATTCTGGGGGCTATTTCCATTGTGCTACTTGGATGCCAGTCCTGGGTCTAGTTCCCCACTAGCTATGAAACATGTTACTGCTTTTATAGCAGCCAGGAAGAAAATAGCTAGCTGCAACAGAATGATGTTAATATAAAACTGGGTCATTATAGCTGTTACCCCAAATTAGAATGGCTTATTAAAGACTTAACAGCATTATGGCTCTCATGACCCTCTTGAGAGGCCAAGGGGTGGTTTTGCTCCTTGATACAGACAGAAGGCACTGAAATGCAAACTGTTTCATTTTTCTGTTCATCTTGTTTTGTTCATTTTCCTTCCCCCTCCTTCCCCCACCCCTTCTACTATCTTGTACTAGTACTAGATAGTAAAGCAATAGATCTCATGAATGCTCTGATGAGGCTGAACCAAATCAGGCCAGGGCTTCAGTATAAGCTGCTGTCACAGTCTGGTCCAGTCCATGCCCCAGTCTTCACAATGTCTGTAGATGTTGATGGTACGACTTATGAAGCATCAGGACCTTCTAAGAAAACAGCCAAGCTCCATGTGGCAGTGAAGGTAAGGCAGCCTGAAGTAATCTGCTAACCCCAGATCTTGGGATAGAGTATGAAATGTGGTTAGAGCTAGTAATATGCAACCTCAAAATTTAAAAAAAATTGGATTAAGCTGAGCTGCTCCCTGTGTGCTCTAAACACAGCTGGGCATGATTCAAAGAGCATCCCTGGTTTTGTGCTAGTGGCGGGGGGAAGAACTTCCCAGGGCTCTGCAGGCCAGCTCATGTTGCAATGGACTGAATGTGGTGGTCAAGGCCTGGACGGGAGGGGTTCAGTTGTGTTCTTGTTCTAGTCCTTCCTCCTGTTGGTTTGGAAATGTTGGTGGCTGCTTCTTTCTCCCCCTTCTCCTCTGTGTCCATTCCTGGCTTGTGAGCTCCTGGAAATACGGAATCCTGTCCTTGGTGTCTGAAGAGTACCTCTGTGTACTGGGATAAACAATGTAAATGATTTATCCAAATTCCCAGTAGGACACTGGTATCAGTCAGGGACTAGCCAACCTGCTGTTGCTTCTCTGTTACTTCACAGCAGTGACAGACTGGAACACCCAATGTGAGCATCCACCAGATGTGGTGCCTGGGGCCATGGTTTAGTGGTGCGCTTGGAAGGGCTGGGTTAATGAACAATTGGACTTGATGATCTTAAAGGTCTTTTCCAACCTAAATAATTCTATGAAGAACCTCTGTTAATAAAATTGCACCTCTGATAGGAACAGGCCCATCTGTCATTCTGTGCCTCATTTTGTTTTGAACAAGAATTTTCTTTTTAGAAGCTTCATCTGGCAACTTTCTGCTTTCCTTTGATTTCAGTTTTGAAAATCCCATTGTCCTATGTGCTTTCAAGTTCAAAGTGTCCAGAAGTATCTGAGGGCATGTGTTGTTCCTCTAGGAAAAGTAGCTCTCTGCATGTGTGTCCTTCCAGACCTTCTGCCTCGTTCTTTTATTTTGCCTCCCTCCCTGCAGTTTAAAAAACAACAACAAAAAAAAAAGCCCAAAAAACCCACTTGCCCTGAAAAACTGTGACTGCTCTGCCCTTGAACCTCTCTGCGTCAGCCAGATCTGTGCTGGTGCCGACCCAGCTCTGTTTTCTCTAAATTTACACATCAAAACATCCGCGATTCAAGCCAAGAGGAAATGGGTGGTGTGGTAGAGACTTGCTTTTCTTTCTTTTCTTTCTCAGCAGATCCAGACCCCACCTTCCCAGTCTTGTAAGAGGGAATAATGTGATAATTTCACTTTCTAATCTGACCTTTTTAAAATGTAGAAGCCCTGAAAACGCAGCCAGATGTACCCCAACTGCGTAGGAGCTGAGCTTGGGGCTATACGGGCAGTTCTCAGCTTAGGGTTGGAACACTGATTTTTGCAGACTTTGTCCTTCAGACTGAATTTTCAGCAGAGCTTCAGGTTCCTTTCAGTTTCCTTTGGCCCTGTGTGTGGTAGCTCTGTACAGCTGGGTCAGGAAGCTCGTTAAGGGAGAGGCTGGCCTTGCTCATGGAGGATGTTTTTGAAGGAACTGAGCTCCAGAAGTACCATCTTGTGCAAGGCTTTAAATTCTCACAAGACTGTTTGTCACGTTTGCCCCACAGTCCATCTCTTGACCTGTCCATTGACCCAGAGAGGGGGGAAACGGTGCATGAAACAATTTCCTTATAAGGCCATTAAACAGTGTCTTTAATCTTTTATTTTACACGGAATTCTTGAGATGATGAATGATGCTCATGAGTATCTTTGAGACTAACCTTCTGGTTTGTGTTGATTCCACTTTTGGAAACCTGAAATTATTTCTCCCATTGATATTGTATTCCTCACTGATATCCACTGAAATGGGCATCTCCATTTCAAATAGGAGAAAACTAAAATTCTAACCAATCTGCCTTTATTAAGTGTACGTTTTTTGTGTTGTGATCAGCTTGTTATTTGTTCCTGTTCTGCTGCCTCTGTCACAGTTCATTTCATGGGGCTTTGTTGTAGGTTTTACAAGCGATGGGGTATCCAACGGGTTTTGATGCAGATGTGGAGTGTGTAAGTTCTGATGAAAAATCAGATACTGAAGGTAAAAATGAAACGTCTCCAATCTCAAGCAATAATAATACTGGAAATTCCACAGCTGACACCTCCGCTACCCTAGAGGTGAGGATTGCATTAAAACTACAAGTGACAGAGAGGTGTGGGGTTTGAGGTTTCATTTTCCTTTTTTTTTTTTTTTTTTTCCTGTTCTTCTATTTGTCGAGATGTTAGAACATGAATTTCTTCAGTTGGGAGACACTTAATTTCCAGTGTATAATGACAGATAACTCAGACCACATACATGTTTAGTCCACTGAGACATTTCCAGGGAAAGGGAAATGGAGTATTTTTAACACAGCTTCCCTGTTTTTATCCATAGCTGAGAGAATTCTATTGCAGACTGATCTGCTGGTGTGCTGAGATCTCAGCTTTACCTTCCTTGCTTTCCAAACAGTTACAGATATTTCTAGTGAAACATGTGACTCAGGGTGTGAGACTTCTTCAGTCAGAGCTCCATAGTGCCAGAAAATAATTAGATGGAGCAGCAGGCATGTGTGCAGGGTGAGGAAGGCCAGTCTCTCCTTTCTGTGAGAAAGCCTTCGATTTCAAGAACTTGACACCGTGGCCCCACCTTCAGCTTTGGATTCTCTCAGGGTTGTTATTCCATGTGCAGCTGGTGTAATGTTCAGTTTGTGCAGGCACGAGAACAGCAGCCCTCACCAACAGAAATAAGTAGGTGTGACCTCTGTGACACCGCTCTTTGTCCCCCTGCTGTTCTTCAGAGACTCCCTGTGCTGTGCCAGCAGGTCAGGCTGCAGCCAGGGCAGTGATACCTGTGATACAGGTGATACAGTGTTACCTGTGGTACAGGTCTGCACAGGTTTGTCTGCCTTTTGAAGGGAGAAAGGCTCTGAAGTAACACCCTGAATGTCTCTCTAGGTAAGAACTCAGGGTCCCATACTCACAGCAAGTGGCAAAAACCCAGTGATGGAGCTCAATGAAAAGAGAAGAGGTCTGAAGTATGAGCTCATCTCCGAGACAGGCGGAAGCCACGACAAGCGCTTTGTGATGGAGGTGAGTGGAGCAGAGGTACAGCTGGTGAGGGCTTATTAACAGTGTGGCAGAGTCACTTGCTGCTGCTGCTCACATCTTTCCTATTCTGCTTTTTGCAATGCACATCTGTGGTGGTGATTTCTCAGGTTTTTATGTATCTCATTGCTGCTGTGATGATTCAGCTGGGGAAAGGAATATCCTTCCTGCTTTAGGAAAATACAGTTAGAAGTAAAACTGGATTCTGACTGGCTCAAACTACATCATGTCTTAACATGAAGAGGAGGAGGGGAGTGGAAGATCCACAACTTGACAAAAATAGCTGATTTGCACATTTTGCAAATGCACTTGGTAACCCCGTGTCAGTGACCTGATTTTAATCTCCTATTGCTGGCGTATGGGGGTATTTGAAATGACTGTAGCAAAGGGTAAACTCATTTCATGTCTTCATGTCCTTATGCTGTCTCTGAAGTAGCACTGGGCTCATCCCAGTTAAACAGTGTATGTAAAGTGTAGGCAAAGATGTTGGTCTATAAGGCATTGAGAGAGATGAGGGGACCCTCACACCATTCCTGTCAAGGAAGACTCCAGGGTATGGGCTAAATCCAGTATCCAGTAGATACCCTGGTCCTCTTTGAGTTGCACCTGTAATTTCCAGATTCCCAGTATCAGTGATACACTGGTTCCCAGAATCACCTTGGTATCCTTCAGCAGTTTCATATCCAGAATCAATAGAAATTTGTCACGCAGAACACTGAGCATATTTTTGTTCCTACTGAAGTTCTTTATGGGTGGCACATCAGCTGAGTGGGTGCAGCATGGTGCTCCCATGGATCAATACTAGGCATAAACTCCTGTCTTAATTTTCAGGTGGAAGTAGATGGGCAGAAGTTCAGAGGTGCAGGCCCAAACAAGAAAGTAGCAAAAGCAAGTGCTGCATTAGCAGCACTGGAAAAGCTGTTTTCTGGGCCTAATGCAGCAAACAACAAGAAAAAGAAGATTCTTCCTCAGGTAAGAAATTGTCACTTGGTTTTTGGACTGTTCTGTTCTCCCAGCTCTGGGTTGTTTTTTTGATACAGAAGGCAGATTCTAGTTAAAGTGAGGTTAACGCAGGCTGGTGTTGTCACGAGCTGGTTGTTGGTCTTTGGGGTGAAATCCTGGCCCTGCTGCAGTTACGTGGGTTCAGGAGGGTAAGAGAGATGCAAAACCAATGCTGTAGGTGGAGGGGAGGAAGGTTGTAAAGAGGTGGGAAGGACAGCAGGGAGGAGCAGCAGAGAGGGTGAGAAGCCAGCAGTGCCTGGTCGTGCCCAAATCCGAGGTAAATAAAGCAGTGTGAGGGAAGGGACTGCCAGGCTGAGCACAGGGAACGTGCTGGGCTCTGCAGGCAGTGACAGGGCCAGGGACCCGCTGTGTCCCTGTCACTCATCCTCTGGCACAGCACTCTTCCAGCCTGTGCCTAGCCAGCCTGGCACATCAGGCATGTTTAAAGAGCCCTCTCAAAGGGGGTCATTTAATGCAGGTGGCCTTGTATTCCAGCAACACCTCACTCTCTGAATTGGTATTTTTTGTCACTCTGGGCAGACTAAAGGGGTTGTCAATACAGCTGTTTCTGCAGCAGTCCAGGCTGTTCGAGGCAGAGGACGAGGTGCTTTAACACGAGGGGCATTTGTTGGGGCAGCTGCTGCTACGGGATACCTAACACCAGGTAAGGCACCACACTTGTAGCTGACAGTTTATTTTCTGTCTGCTGAGGTGTTCTTTTTCATGTGTGTCAGTCACCTGTGCAAGTGATTTGTTTAACCATCTGAGATGAAGCAGAAGGCTTCATGGGGGTTTAAATAAATCAAAGAGCTGGAAAGCTGGCAGAGTGTATCCTCTCTGAGTGTACAGCTCAAACCTCTGTGTGCACAGAGCACACAGTTACGGGCATAATGGCTTTCATAGCTTTATTATTTTATGATTTGTCTTCATAGTTTACTGCCATGGCACAGTTCCCAAAACTCTTCCTACCTAAGAACCTTCTGGATCATGTGCTGTTTCACATTAGGAGTGCTTTTCCCAAGTAACCTTTGTGGACATGAAGTCAGCAGGCTCAAGAGTCCCTGAGCTCCCAAAAACTTTCTACATTAATTCCACCCGGAAGCATCTATTAGTAGCTTCTGTGGTGGCCAAAAATAGAAGAATTTCTGGCTGATGTGAAGTCGTCATCACTGCATTGTTCTGATTAGCAGAAACAGCTTTTGAAGTCCAAGGCCTTCTTGTTCCCATTTCACATTTTCACAAGAAAATATTAATATTAATGAAATGGTCACTTTCTCCACCCCCTTACTTTTTTCTTTGCGTTTTCTTTGTGAGTCTGTAAAATGGCTGAGGTTTGCAGGTGCTATGTGAAAGGAATCCAGACATTGTTTTCACTTGTTATAAGAACCATAGATTTAAGAATGAGATGCTGAAGATGCCTTAGTCAAAGCAAATCCAGTAGCTTCCAAAAAAATAACACTTCTATTCCTCATGCTCAGGTTTTCAGATTACATCATGAGCTCTAATTACACCCTCCAGCAGCTCACACGTGCTAATAGCACAGCCCTCTTGTTTGGGAGCCTTCCTGCCTGGCACGGTTGGCAGCATGTCATCTTCATTGTTCCTGTATGGTCATGTCATTTTAAATATTAAAACCCAGTAATTCATTTTTAATGGCTGTTAACATTGTTTTTGGAACTGTCTGTCTGCTTGAGGAGTCATTTAAGAGACACTTTAACCTGCCAGGGGCATGCTTCTTGCCAGTGTAGAATTATTTCAGAAGTAAGTTTAATTTCCCAGTCACTGTAGTTAAGTTTTTACTGGCCTTGGCCTTCACAGATTATTTCTTTCCATCCCCTATTCTTCTCAGAAACCTCTTGCTTTTTGTGAAGACACAAGCAGCCTCACCAGAAAAAAAACCCAAACTCTGTAAAGCCTCCATAAACCACTGACATGTAATTTCCAATGTTGGTGTTACCTGTGTTGCTTTTTGTCTCACTCCAGTGTCACACCCTGCTCTCTGGGGAAAAATGATCTCTTACTGTGGAGGTGTTCAGACATCTTCTGGGAACTTTATTAGAAATGGCAGGGAAAGCAGAATTTACTGGAGCTTTACTGAGGCGTATGTGGCATCTGCTACAGGCATCCAGCATTCCCCTCTTCATAATGGAAATTTAGGAAAATGACTGTTCTCTGCATAGACTGCACTTGTGTTTTAGGAAGAATATAAGCAAATATGGGGTGTCTGGGTCATGCCAACTCCGTGCTCTGAAAGTGCAGGCTTGAGGGATTCAGTGGAAAATACTGAGGAAGCGAAATAGGGAATTTTAACTCTCTGATGCTGAGGCTTGAGAAAGTCCCTGGTAGTTTGTTCTTCAGGCCACCATGCAGAAACATTTCAGTGTTTTCAGCAATGCTTGAGTGTACTGGTGTGAGTTTGGTTTTGCTATGCTCCTGCTGCAGGCACAGGGTCCCTCCCTGTGTGCAGGTGTGCAAACACTGACTGTCCTCGGGTACTGCAGGGAATGACTCCCATCCCTCCTGTTTCCCCTGCAGGCTATGGAGCACCGTACGGATACAGCACAGCCGCGCCAGCCTACGGTACGTACAGCCCTGTCATTAACACCTTAGCAATGATGCAGAAACTGTTGTGGCAGTCCAAATGTGGCAGTCCAAGGAGAAATTCAAAGAGATTAAAGCTCTTAAACCATGACAACAACAACACTTTTATGCCATAACCTTGTGGTTCTTTTTTGGTTGGAGTAGCTTTTTGCCTCTGCTTTGCCTGGTCTGTGGAAGGACTGCTTGTTCTAATTGCCTGTTCCCTTCATACTGGCACCCAGTCGAAGTAGTTCCCTTACTTTTTACAGCCAATCTGTGCTCCATTCAAAGACTACCGAAGGGCCTATTTCAGCATCTCTGACCCAGGTTTAGCTAAATGGCATTACAGTAACATTGGCAAAGTGTTTGTCCCCAAGTGTAAATGACTTGTGGACAGAGCTCCCTTAATGCTGTCAACTCTTTGAAGGCTACGGGCAAATACCGCCCACCCCTGCAGGCTAAACCACCACTGCTTGGGACACCAGGATGGGTTTTGGGTAGTTTGTACTGGTAGCAATCAGACTGCGAGGCAGCCAGGACACGGTCATTTGCCACAATGCTTTTCACTATGAAACACATTGTATTAGGCTGGCAAAGCACTGGTTTCGTGGAGACTGTAAAATGAGCTGATAACCAGAAAGCTGTGATGGAAGGGTTTTTCTTAACTTGGCTTCTCCCTCCCCACTGGCTTGTTTTACGCTGGACTAACAATGCATTCCTCTAACCGGCCCTTTTGGTTACTTTGAATGAGGTTTATGTGGCAATGGGAGCAGGGCACTTTGGAGTCAGTGATATGTCCTGGCACACACAATATAAGCCCACCAGAACAAGTCCCACCAGCCTCTCCAGTGGCAAGGACTGGCCACAGTCTGCTGCTCAAATGACCAGCATGTTTCAAGGCCTGGAGTTTTTCATATGGGAAACTTTTGCTTTTTAGCATTTGTAATACTCCTTCCTCCCAAATCTGTGTAACTTGGGCAATACCAACTCCCCTGGTACCATTATAAAAGTTTAAAATATTTTGAAATGTTGATTTCATGGCTTTTCTAGCAGTATGAGCCCTAACAGGGCAGAAATGCTGTTGCTTTACTAAGAATGTTTGCTTTGCCTGACTGGGACCAGATGGTCAAGTACTGAGAGGTGACAGAGAATGGGCCCAGTGTGGAATTTTGCCCTCAGAATTGGAGCAAACCTCTCTAGTTTTAGACCTGCTGACTGGCCCCGTGCTTTGACGGAAGGACAGCTGACAGCAGGGCTGTCCCATGGAGTGTTGTCCTTTGTGGTGCATCACACAAGGAACAGCTACATGTTTTCTGAGGGAAAAATGAAAGGAAATTTAGTTCGGGGTATGTATTTTTAAAAAAACCCCTTGGTTCTTTCCAAGCAACAGTCTCAGACTGTAACTAGGATTAGAGGTAATCTGCATGTCTGTATTTTTACAAGCAGTGACACACTGTGACATGAGGAATCCTCTCCCTGCTGAAGGCAGGAATACAACTGTTACCAACTTTCCTTGCAGCTTTTCTTGCTTTTTTCATTCATTCTGATTTGTGGTTTTTTTATTATGCCTATTTTGGGAGCTGGATTTTAAGCACTTAGCTGTGTATATGTGACATATCACTGACTTCAAAGCATTGTGGAATTGGATGCCCCCATTTTACACATAAAGAGTTTCTGTTCTTAATGTCTTATGATTGTGATGCGAAGTTCTGGGATAATGCTTTTTGGCTGTAAGGTAAACATGTCTCTTTGCCTTTGTAAGCTGTTGCATGTTGGGAAACTTCACTCTGATCATCTGGTGCTCTGGAATACCTGCTGTTGCTGCTTTGTGATTTCTAAATGGATACACAGGTTAAATACTAGAATTTAAATAGGCAAGATTAAAAAACCAAATGTTTGTGAGGCCACAAGAACTCTAAAATAAAAATGAAATCAGGCAGATGTCACTCTTTCCAGATTTACTACTTCGAAACAGGAGAGGAAGTGCAGAATAAGGAAGCAGATGTAGAATTTACTGTAGGTGCTTGAATTTTGGCTGACCTACCTGGATGCTGATCAAAACTGCTGAACAGTTTCCCTGTGAGTTGTATTTTATGCACAGCAGTGCCTGTCTAGAATATCTGCAATTGCAACTGGCCTGTGAAATTACCTCAACGTAGAACAAGCTATTAGAGATTAATTACCATAAAGATTATGAAATAGAGCTTCAAGTCCAAATACACACTCTGCTTTTGAGAATACAACTTCCTTTAATTTTACCAAACACCAGGACAAAAATAAAGCAGACTTTAAGCTAACCATCTGTCTGAAATGGTGCAGAGTGGTGAAGTGTTACTGTTTATGGGACTCTGCACCCTGATATCACATTGACTGACTGATCTGGAAGAAGTTAATGAGAACACTACTGTAAGCTCTTATCTGACTTTCTTGGATTGCTGAACTTATTTGGAGTCCTCTCCCTTTCTTCTCTCTGTAGGTTTACCCAAGAGAATGGTTCTGTTACCAGTTATGAAATTCCCAACTTACCCCGTTCCCCACTACTCATTCTTTTAGCAAATGGCAGAAGCTAATTCCTATTGATTGAACAACACAGTACAGTACAGAATGTTAGAAGAAAAAAAGCCTTTTTATCCTGTTTTCTTTGAACACATACTTGAGCAAAGTCATTTGTAAAGAAACATCTTTTTTCCTACTTTTTGATTTTAACAAAATGCAAATTTAGTTCTCTAAAACTTGAAAAAAATGTTCTGTGAAATGTTACCTCATTTTCAAATAACTTATACCAGCCTTCTGTTATAGGGAAGAACTAGAAGCTTAAATCTTACGTTTTAAATGAAGTATCCGATTATGTAAAATTAAATTTGTGAAGGATGTATAGAATATAAAACACTGATCACGAATAAACTGTTTTGTTGTAACACAAGAGTACTGCCTGTTTCCTAATGCAGTCACACAGACTCAGTTAATGACCTGTACTTGTTGTAGGTTTATTAAATGCAGGGCATAGTTCTTTAAAAAACAAAAATAAAAATTAAAAAAAAAAAACCCAAAACCCACATGATAGAAACTTTACAGTTAACATTTAACTTTGTAAATATTATGGTGTGTAATAAACTTAGTAAAATATGGGTTAAAATATTGGTTTATCTTATTTTTTATAGTTAAGCATCAGTACCTGAGTTTCCTTATAGGTCAGCATACTGTGATTTTAGACACAGTCTTAATTATCCAAGAAGACTTTTCACTCATACACAAAATGCTGAAAAACAAATGTAACAAAGGGAATTAGTCTGTCTCTGTATAAGGCTGCATTCTGTGAAACAAGTATTAATCAAAGCAAGTTCCCACAGAAGTATGCAATTCCAGGGATACACATTACACCCGTATTGCCCAGAGAAAGGACAACAATAATGTTACAATCAGGTTCTTTAGAGCTCAAAAGCTGCTTGTTTTCCCTTCTTTTCTGTTTCTACAAAAAAAAAAAAGAGGAAAAAAAAATTGCATCTGTTCTTGTGGCCTTCTTCACTTTTAAGATTGTCTGCCCACCCTTGATTTTCCATCCACCATTTCTACAGAAAGCATTTTAGTTGTCAATTGTATATTAAACCAAAGGTTCTCCTTTTTCCCCCTTACATTTATAAGAATCTAAAGCAGCAACAAGGTCCCCATGAAAACTTGCTATTTAATTGTCCCAGTTCTTGTTGAGTGCTGCTGTGAAAAGTGACACACTTCAGCCATAGGCCAGTACTTTTCTAAGAGTTGGTGCTCAAACCCAAAGAATCCTCTTTTCAATGAGGAGTGTGTGCACCTGTCTGAAATTCCAGGACAAACTTGAGCTCCATGTTTGGAGTCTCCATGGATTGTGGACTGCTGTGGGCTCTAACGAGGGATTCCAGTGGCCTTTATTAAGGTATCACCCCACAAATAAGCAGTGTTGTTGGCTGCACTCTCTCCTCAGCCCTCACCCATTGCTTTTCCATAGGCTGGCTTTAGTTCCTGCTCTTCCAAAGATTTGCCTTTATCCCTTGTTCTCTAACAGACTCTGCTGCTGAGGCAGGGGGAGCTTTGTATGTGTTGAGGGCATAAGACTGGTGCTTAAAGCAACGTAAAGTTCCTTCTCCCCACACCCCCCTTAGAGGGAAAGAAATATTAGAAAAGCTGAATAAGGGGTGGCTTATAGAACAAGCTGCTTTCCTTGGAATTAACTGCAGCTGTTATTCTTAAGCTAAGTATTTGTGCTTAGGAATGTGTTTACATTTCAATGGTTTTCCTTCTGCCGTAGCTCTCGCTTCCCTTTGGTGCTGGTGGTACTTTAATAAAACGGAGATTACTGACCAGGAGGGTTGAGCCTGGTGCCACCCACGCGGCAGCGTCAGAACACAGAGCAGGGTCTTGGGGCTGGAGTCAAATTGAGAGGTGCTCAGAAATCACTGATCTGTTTTGCTGGCCTATGGATGAAAGGAAGCCATCACGGAGCAGAAAAAGCATGGCTGATCAGAGCCCATTTTTGTTAATCAAATATTCATTAAAAGAATCTTTCCTCTGCACACATTTTTCCACCCCCCTCTTTTGGAGTTCCCCTGATTGGCAACTGTTCGTAGTTTCCTTTTTTTTCCTGAATCCCCAGCTTTGTAAAATTTCAAACAAAATATTCTGTGAACCAATTCTATACAATGAACATTTGTAAGCCAAAAACTTGTTCTTATTTCAAAGACAAGAAGGGCGCTATGCTCTTTTCCAACATGATGGCAGTCATTTCAGATGATTTATAGAAGTCATTTTTTATTTTTTGTCATTTGTTGGGAGTTACTAACCACATTGTAAACTTGCCCCCTTGCTGCATATTTTACATTTCTCTGCTTTACTGAAAATATGAATGAGCTGTCAGTTCTTTGTTTAGAAAGTGGTAACCTTGGAAGTGTTAGATGTTTCAATACCTTCAAAGAATTCAAAGTGCCCATTTTACAATGAAAATTCCACTTGCAGCTGAAAGAGCAGAGAAATTTAAATGGAGCTTTAGCTTCAGCCAGTCTCAGAAATTAACATGAGGTTTTTGCTTCTCTGCTCTTCTCCCACTGTAGGTGGTTTTTTCATTGACAGTCCCTATTGCCAGCCTCTCAGCATCGCACCTTTTATTATTCACTTGGGCCCTCAAGATTTCTTCTCTGACTTCTAGAACCATCAGGTTGTGTGGCTCCAAATGGCATTTTGTACATGTCTTAAAAGCAAGAACAAACGTGGCTCGTTTTGAGGTTTCTCAACTTCAGACATGGAATCTGAGCTTTTTTCCTTTTTCTTTTTTTTAAAGTGTTTTTCTCACTTCTTGAACTTTGCTCCATGTAATGAAAAGCAATACTTAGTCCAAGCCACAGTCCTCTCTTTGGGTACATAGCAATAGATGTGTATATACTTCTGGTTATTTCTTTACACTAGAAGGGAAAGACTGGTGTGTTGGGGGGGAAACCAAACACCAAACCAAGGCACAACCTGGGTCGAGTGCTGCTTCAAGCAGTGAATCTGCCTTTACTTTCACTATTGAAGTCCTGCAGAATTTTAATACTATGCTGGATTTGCATGTTTCCTATCAAAGTTGCTACAGAGCCGTGCAATGGTCACTCCTGAAGCAGCGGTGCTTTGTACCATTGTGCATGTCAGCAGACATGAAATGTAGCAAAATGGCAGAAGAAAAAAAAATAGAATATATATTTTTTTCCAAAATGTAATTAAATGATATATTCTCTCTCTCTCTCTTCCCCATATCATTGATATGAGGCACAAAAATGGTAGGCCTGAACTTGAAAATCCAGTGGATTGCTTTTGTGTCTTTTAAAATCATCACCAAATGATAGGAAAACACAGTATTTGGGAAACATCCAGTTCAAAAAACTTTGCTGCTCTAAATTTACTGAGTTTTTTTCCTCTTGAATATTTGTATGTTGATATTTTGAGATTGTCAATCAGCAATAACTGAAAGGTGAATGTTTTTTTAAATGGTATTGGAACATCTGTGTGTTGCAGCTTAAGATTTCTAAGCAGTTTTCAGCAGGTTAATTCCACTTTATTCTCATTCTCTCCGGACCTTCATAGCCATATGCACTTGTATAAAATAAGCAGAAATGTAGTGACTGTAAGCTGAGATCGTGATATAAAAGGTAAGAGATTTTATTTTCAGCTTAAAGAATATTTTTATTGCTTTTTTTTCTAAAAATCTCATATACCTGTGACAATCTTGTATATGGCACATTTTTATTATGTCTTGTTAATTCAGTGTTTAAAGAGGTAATACATAGGTCTGAATCCCAACCTTGTATTTCTAAAGACCAAATCAAATACTCCAGTTTCAGGTAAAAAGGAAAGTATTACCTAACACTTAAGAAATTGTCTGGTTTCATCAAAAGACTGTTCTTCTTCAAACATTTTTCTCTTGTGTAGCATAAAAAGCTGTGTTGATACTGCTGTGTCAGGCACTGCATTCCTTGCATCCCTGTGGATACAGCTGGGTAGGTACCAAAGCCAGGCCATGGCCTGGACTGAACGCCACACCTTGATTCTGGGTATGTGGGATGGGTGACACTAATAACGAGAGGAAGTATTTCCCTAAACTATTAAAGCTAAACTCCAAATGAAGAATGAAAGACTTTGATGATACTGCAGTTCAAATCTGCCAAGATCAAATCACATTAGGCCAAATTAATTCAGGAAGCAGCCAGGTTTGCTTCCCTCCTGTGGGTGCAGTGGAGGACAGGAGGGCAGGTAGGCAGGGATTTATCTCTGCGTGAATCATTTGCTTAGCTGTGGTTTTCTACAGCTGGAAATTAGGATACAGCCATCCATAAATAATTGTTTTCTGTTCTGTAGTGTTTTAACAAATATTTTACTTAGATTAAAATGGGTTTGCATTATGACCTATTGGTGCACATGATATGTGTAGTTTTAAAATACTATTTTTTTATTTGTCTTTTAAACCTTGCGTTATGCAAAGTCACATAATACAGTACTGCAGAAGTGCAGTACTTAAAGTTGCTGGAAACAACTTTTTTTATATAAAACCAGTTAAAGAATAAAATAGCAAAAGGGAGCAAGCTGATGATGATGATGATGTATTAGCATTTTAGGGTCTCAATTCAGAGATGAAAACATAAAAACAACCCTGACTGATAACAGCTTACACTGGTGTCAAACAGAAAACCACCTGGTACAGAATATGTAGTGACATATCAAGCCCAAAGGTTGCTGTGCTGCATCAAACTATTAACAGCAAATGGAAACTGTATTTGATTTTAATATTGAACTATCAAATTCACTAACTGCATGTGCAGATTATCCATACCTCAGGATTATTTCTGGAAATAATTAATAGGCTGATAAAGAGCTGTTCAATACTATCAGCTTTGCTCCTGTGGGCAGCAACCTGCATCTGGGAAAATGAACTTGAGGAGCTGTTCCATGAGCTGGCCCTGGAAGCACATAACCCTTCCCTAACATTTGCAGGACAATGGATGAGCCATCAGAACATCCTTGCTGCTGGGGGGACAGGTTTCCATCTGCTGTTATCTTCAAGGTGCAACCTCAGGGCTGGATCAGCAGCTCACAGTTCAGTTCCTTTTTGAGCCTGGCAGGCCCGGCAGTGCTGATCCTGGAGCAGCAGGCTGCTCTGCTCCTTCAGACAGGCTTTTATATGCATTAAGGTGCATTATAATGGACTTCTCCTGAATATTCCTTTGCTAAGCTCAGCTGCTGTCAGCCTGACAAGCACTGTCCACTTCAAGGATTGATAATAAACATCTTGCTGACTCTTATTTGATCTGCTTCTTCGTGGACTGTGCTTGGCAGCTTAATCCATCTGTATTTCTTTCCATCAGAATTGCTCTGACTGTGGATTTCCAAAACACTTAAAATCCTAAGCATTCTACTCTCCTGCTGTTTTTTTAAACTTCTCAATGTTGTTGGATCTTTTTTTGCTAAATTTCTCCAATACACTCCTGTTTGTAATGCAGCATTTATGTCTGAAATGGCCCTTCGCGTTTGCTGCCTCCCTTTGCAGTAGGAGAGAACCATTTTCCGATATGTGAAACACACAGTGTACTCAGGACTCCTAAGTCCTGGGGTCTGCAGCCACTTGGAATCAAAGACAAGACCCCAAGGTGCAAGATTGCCTAGGAACCCCTCTCATTGGTGTGGAACTTGAGCAAAATAGCCCCATGTGTTGAAGGGTCACAGAGTAGGCTCTGAAGTGCTCGATGTACCGGCGTTTAAGAGAGCAGCCAATTCCATCAGTAGGTTTTAGCCTAATATCAGACTATTATCTGGTGAGTAATTTGGGTAACGTGCTTCATCAATGTTGCAACAAGCACTGTTTTGCTAAGGCAGAACTAGAACCTCCTTTTTTTTGCACAATACATGTAGGTTTCCTTTAAAAGCCTCCTCACAGGAGCTTGGTCTGAAGTGCCTTTTCTGTGAGGTTGGAGGTCTGTGTTACGGCTACTGAGCTTTGTGTTTTTGCATGGACCCAACAGCCAAACACATAAACTTGGTTCCTATGCTTTGTGCAGCTGCCAGTATTGTTACCAATTCTGTGGTACCTTGTCAGTGAAGCAGAAATGTTATTTTACAGTTTAAATTTCTGGTTCATGGAAAAGAATTCTGAAAAAGTTCCTTTCAATTAGTACATCTATAAATAGGAGAGCAGGGAAAGTCTGTGCATATACACTACCCACCTTAACGCTAGTTTTAGCTAACCAGATGATCGTGTGTATTTTGGGAGATGGTGTCTGGCACTTAAAGGATTAAAAGCCAGAGATTTACAATATAGAATTGATCAGTTTAATGTGTTCTCCATACTGGAAGTGAATGGCATTACCATTGACTTTGGAATAACATCCGTGAGCTTTGGGGATCTGCTTCCATCCTACTTTGCCAGCCACACAAGATTCCTCCAGGCATGTTCTACTTAGAGAAGGTTTTAGAGTAACCAGGCTGGTCTGGAGGGCTTGGCTAGCTCCAAGCATGCTATGTGGTGCTTCCTGCCATCGTGTTCTCTCTCTGCCAGTGCTTGCTGTCTTCCTTAAGCACACATTCAGGAGTTGGAACATGGTGACCTTATTCCTGGGCGTTATGCCAGTTGGATGGAGGGAGGCCAGCCTGTGCTCCTGAAGGGAATGTGTAACACGAGGCCTTGGTTGCCCAAGCAATTTCTGTTGGACACAGTGCACAATCCAACCCTCACAAAGGCAATTTAGTGCCTGGGTAGGTGGTTCCTAATCTGTCTAATTTGCTGTAGTGTAGCCAGTGTGAGCTAATTAGATGGTTCAGCAATTGTCATGGCTCCCCACTTAATGTGCTGCAAATACTGCTGTTAAATACCTTTGCTTCTGTGAATTTTGTCCTCTTGTCCTGCCTTTTCTGATCACCTTCTAGAATCCCAGTAAATAACTGATTCTCTCAAATGATGGAATTTTTACACAGAACTGTCTAGATTATTAAAAACTTTTAAGACTATGGAGCACTTCAGAGAAACTAGTTTTTCTACAAATATTTCAACTTATTCATGTGCCAGAGGACTATTTCTACTCATTAACAAAGATCTGAAAACTGCTTCGGTATCCTGATCTCTGGAGACAAGGATTCTTTCTTTAAGAACACTTGCCTTCTGGTAGGAAAAACAGATTTAAAGTGTGTCTTAATAAAAGACTTTTAATAAAAGACTGTGCCCTCAAGCCCCTGAAAGAACTTGACTGGGGAAAAGTGCACAAATCTCAAATTATTGAGGCTTTTCACTTTCACTGTTGAGAATAATTTCCCTGACAACAAGTTCCTCAGATTATTATGAAGTAGAAAATGCAGGAGGAGTGGCATGAAGATTTTTCAAATAGTCTAGGAAAAAAATGGGTTTGTTAGCTGTTCAGCTATGGGACATCATACTCTTGTCACTTCTTAATCTCCAAGACAGCAATAAATGTGAGCAGCTTTAACGTACCAGCTCTGATCCAATCCCAGCAATGTCCCTTGGAGAGTGAGCCTGGCAGTCCCTGTCTTTTCTGTCACCAATTTCCTGAAATAAAGTGTCCCTTGCTTCATTTGTAATTCTGCATCTGTACTTCTGAGTCAGTCTAGAGGTGGGATTCCTGATCATCTCTCCAGATCTGTACAAATGACAAGACTGTATTTGAGTCTTTACTCAGAAAAAATTCCAAGTTTCCTTCTGCCTCTTGTGCTTGCTATGCCACGATATGCTCACTTGGTATTAGAGCTTCTTGCCTTTAGCTAAATTCTCTCTAAGACAGTTGTCTGTTACTTAATCAAGGGAAAACTATGCCCCAGCTTCACTGAGTTCCAAGTCACAAAGCAGCTTACAAAAACAGCTCTGATTTCCGGTGGCTCTGGGAAACAGCACAAGAACTCTGCTGCTCTGGATTCCTTTGGAGACGTGATGAGATGTGTAAACATGAAGTTCAGATTGTTGTTCTCACTCATGAAGCTGACTAAGACCTCCTCTCTCTGGCATCAAAAGAATGAAAATGAGCTCTGTGTTGGGCACACTGAGGAGCTCTGTTAGGAATGGCTGTTCTGTCTCAAAAAACAGTAACTCAGCTCAAATGCTCAGCACACAGACCCTCTTGGGCTTCCTGCTGAATAATCTAGTGAAAAATGAGATACTTTATTGACTTGTTTAAAGCCAACCAAAGAGACAGTGTAGCTGAATCTGCTGTCTACAGTACAGGAGACAGCCTGTCTAACAGCTCGTTGGTTTCATTCCACTGGAAGTGGAAATTCTGCTAAAGTCATTTTGGAGCAATGCAGTAGAGAAACCCAGCACTGAAGTCCTGTGCCTACAGGCCATGGCAGCAGTTTCACCTGCACTTTCCTTTGAACATAAACCATTTCAGATAGTGGTTAAGTATTTGGCATTAAGAGAATTTCACCACTAAACTGTTTTACAACTTAACCCCAGAGTTATGTCTCCTTAGCTTTATTTGTGTCATCTGAATCCATACCTATTTATGTCCAGGTATTCTAGTGCTTCCTTTTTCTTCTCACAGAAATGGGACTGATTCACTTTTTCGTTTGTAACTGGTATGTGAGATAATACAAAAGCACAAGTAGGACACACCTGCCTGTTCCTCTCTCTGCTGCTCAATCTGGGGTCTCCCAAGAGAAGGGGGGCTCTTCCTGCCAGACCTGTCTGATGGTGTACAGGCAAGGCAGTGCTTTACTGTGAGTGATGTGAGTTAGGCAAGAGAGAAGTTCATCATACAGTAAGATTTAAATTCAGTAAAGTCACTTTTGTTTCTCCAGTTCCTGTGACCGCATGAAACATTCAGACCACATGTTTACCTTGATGTTTAAGAGAAACTGAATGTCCAAAAGTGGTGTGTGGAGATGTGCAGTTCTAAAGCATATCTCTTATTCTGGATGTTGTTTTATCTTGTATTTGGTGCCTTAACTCTGTACAATTTAAGGTCATATATCCTGTACCACAGGTAATTTAGTAGTTAAGTATACTTGAAAAGAACTCATCAAGCCTAGTCTATAGAAACTCTTGTACAGACTGAAGCCTTCTCAGGGGGAGAGTACTCTGCTATGTTTAATTAATAATCCACCGATAAGTGAGAGTTGTAAGAATGTAAAGAGCATATAAAAATTTTAACCGCAGACTTAGACTGAATTTATCTGATTTCTAACTTCAAAGGTTTGGGGCAGTAAGGTAATTAAAGCTGCAGTCGCTGCTATGCTGTGTAAGTAAACAACTTCAAAATGTTTTCTCACCAGCCAGAAGTGCATGTTTGTGAAAAACCTCTGGACTGCTATCTCCAGTAGAACAAATAACTTTTAATTTTAGAAGGCATTAATTGAATGTAACTGGCTATTCTTCATTCGTTAGTACAAGAGAGTTGGAATGAATGTGAGTTACAGTTAATTTTTAATTAATTAAGCCTCATTCATGCCACTTACCAGAATCTAGAAGCTCCAGCTGCCTTATGCTGCTCTGCAGCTCACGAGGTGTCGTGCAGTGTCTGCTTGAATACATGATTTCAGAACACATCTGGTCCTGGCAGAATGCACTGAGGCGAGAGAGAGAGAGAGAGAAAAGACAATGATGGAAGTAGAATGTCCTTCTCCAGCCTTAGAGGTAGAGCATCATAGATAGAAGTTGGAGGGAAAGGTGCACTGCCTTTTTCAAGTGCATTAGCAGAGTCTGTGGTAAAACCAGGAGGTTTATGTCTGCTGTGGGAAACCAGAAGCCTTAGTGTACTATGAGCAGGGGGAGATGGTACTGCTTTTTCAGTAGTTAGTGAGAAATTAGGTAAGAGGTTTAAGCTATCCATACAGCAGTCTAAAAGCTGCTAATGATGTTGCAACAGGAAATTAATTTATTTTTCTGTTCAGTAAACAAGTCCAGGACTGCAGGTTTTCCAAAGGAGGAACATGAGAAATCCAATGGACAAAATCTATTTCCTGATGCAGCCCTACCCAAAATAGGGAGATAGTTCAGGCGGTGAACAGAGCATGCAAATGAATTTTGGGAGGGAAAGGAATAATAGTAATTTACTCTAAAGGAATACTCGTTAGTTATTTCTACAATGCCCACAGTATTCTAGACAAGCTGCCTTTGCACAGAGGAGCATGGCAACAAGGGAAAGCAGATACTGCTCCACAATGACCTGTATAATATACGTATTTCAGGTCACCAATATTGATGTAACTGGTTATGACAAAGTAGGTTCATCTTACCAGCAATGCGTATTTTGACATTCTATCCACTTCTATTTTTTAAGCTAAAGGGGAGTTAATCATAGCTCTCATCTGTTGCAAAGGGAGTAGAGCAGAAGGTAAGTTTTAACTTCATGCTTCGAAGCTGCTATGAATAGATTAACAGTGTTCCATGGAAACAACCTGATGTACTTTTATTTTCTTTGAGCTTCGTTTCTGTATTCTCACAAAAGCACAAGCTTGTGTTAGTGTAATCAATACAAAGTTACTCAGGGTACTGCATTATCTCAGCAGTGGACACTAACTGCATCTTTAGTCAACAGGCACACATAAACCAAGCTTAACTAAGCTGAACAGGACATCTTGGCAAGTTTTGCTTTACTACTGGCACTGCTAAAATTTAATGATCTATGCATATCGAAATGCGTGTACTGCTGCACTCCCAGTCAGAACATGAGTTCTGTAAGGGCGTCCTGTAAACTAGCAAAGTCAGCGTAGGAGAGACAGTATTTATTCTTCTTTCATTATTTCCATAAAGAACTGTTTCTAAGCAGATGGCAAGTGATTCTGCTCGAAGGAGAATAATGGTGGGCTGGAGAATAGCATTCAGAGCAGTACAGCTTTTGAAAAGTTAGTGATCCTATGAATTTAATTATGAAAATTCTGCTGTACAGATTCTTTCCTGTGTTTTCAAATTCCTATCACTACTTCCCTGCTCAAAATAACAGGATAAAGACAAGTGTAGTCTTCTAATAACATCTATCACGTGGAAATCCACATACACTGGAAGAAAAGGGAGGTTGTACTGCAGAGAGCATATTCAACTACAGAGCCATTCTCTGGGCAATGCTGCATAATTGAGGAGTGGGTAAACATGCCTTCAGGGACAACACGACACAGAGCAGATGGTTAAAAAAAAATCACAGAAAAAAGCCTCCAAGCTTTGTCCAGTCATACATTTATTCCTCCCTGCAAAAGGGAGAGGTACATTCATAGACACATAATGAGTTATCTGTCAGGCACCAAAAAGGTCCTTAAGGACAAATGTTTTGGAGCCAGTCTCCTTTTGGACAGAAAAAGGAGGAAGTTGACTCTTGTCTTCCAGTTCCAAGGTGCAGTGTCTTATTTCTCATCCTAACCCTAAGCCAATATTTATTGATCAAACTGACTAAGCTTTTCAGGCCGACCAGCTCTCTCTACGAAGCAATTCTGTTCTCTTGAGCCTCTGCAGGGGCCAGTAACTGGTGCTTAACTACTGCTTCCGCTCCGGAATGTCACCGTCCTCCAGCTGCCCCAGAGCCAGGCTGGGACACTTGCACTTCTCAGAGAGCAACACTGCTGGGGGTGGGGGCTCTCAAAAGCACTGAAGTACTACAGCAGAGCAAGTCCCCGTGGGCTGTATGCTTTTCAAAGTCCTGTCTAGTTCTTAGTGACAAAGTTGAGCATGAAACCTGTACTGCCAAATGTACCAGCCCCTTGCTGAGAAGGACATCAATGGGAAGCAGTCTCAGAAGTGGAGATTTTGAGGAAAGGCTGATGTTTTCCAAGGCCAACTCACAGGCTTTTTTTTCTTAAATGGTTAAAGAGTTTACACCCACCAAAAATCACCATCATTCAAATCAATTTAAATGCTGCTAATTTGGGCTAAAATATTACCTTTGTGTAACCCAAACCACCACCATCCATCCATCTAAAGAATTCCTAAGTAAAGACTTCTCAGAAGGCAGAGTCCTTCTGACAGGAAATCTGTCAGTACAGTATGATGTGACTTTTCTGATGACAATTACTTCTCCAAGACAAGGAAAAGACAGAGGCAGTGCTTTAGGGCAGTGTTTCATGCTCAGCAAGTTTGTAGAGGGAAGGAATGCAATTCTATAAATCACTTGTACTGTATTTGTTTCTAGACTTGAATGAATTTCACTTTTCCTTTGTGAGTCAGCATATTAAACGTTAAAGAAAAGGTCTATTTTTCTAAATCTCTTTCACCGATAGAGGTCTGACCTGCAGCCAAGAGATGGATTTATTTATCCATAGAGGATGGAGTGTTTATTTTTACACTAAGATTGGATACGGCATGAATAAAAAGAAGCATGACCTTTAAACTATCTAAACCTTAAATACTATGAACGAATTCCACAAATGAGTAATATTGTGGACAATTCCATCTTTCTTCAAAATAAATGTCTCTCAAAAGAAGTTACCCAGAATTAAACTTCCAAATGAAGTACAAGAGATCCTTGTTGTCTAATTACAGACTACTTTCAAAATACTTCAGTTTTCTCCCAATTTGTAATCAGTAGGGAACAATGATGACTGAACTATTCCCAACTATAAATAAAGCAAATTCAAATAAAGTAATTTGGCAACAACCATAGCTATTTATAGCACTAAAATTGTAATCTGAACATTCAAATTTTCTTAATTTGGTAGCAGTTGAGTGGGAAGAAAATAACTGCACAATGAATTTTAAATTGAGCTGTATCTTCTCACTAGCCAAAAAGCCTGCAGATGTAAAGGGAACGCTCTTTGTACATTCAGTTGCTTCCTCCCGTGCTGCTGTACCCCATACACTTGGCTTCATTTGGCTTCTGTGCTGTGGTTTGTACGCCAGCCACTGTTACTGACTGTACACAACAAGATCTGCACTGTAATCTCGGGTCATTTGCCACTGATTGTAACCCAACGCTACAGACTTCTCTGTATATAAACCGTAACCATGTCCCATTTGCTTCCAATAGCTCCAATAAAGACTTATCTCTGTAAACAGGAATTACGGCCTAATGATTGGGTTGGGGGGAGTTGGTTACAGTGAGCAAACTGGCCTCGAGGGGTTTCTGAAGCCTGGGAAGCCAAACCACAGAGGTCCATTCTGCCTGAGTCAGGTAACAGGCTCAGCAGAAGGGGAAGACAGGCTTCTGAAGGCTGCAGTGTTAGCAGGGATGACTTGGAGATGTAAACATAAAGCACACTTATGCTGGAACAAGCAGAATGCATTCCTTCACAGAGGTGAAAGTGAAGACAGCATACACAATTGCAACTGTGCAAGGGCTGCTGCACACAAGTCCCTCTGGGGGCTTGCTGTGGGAGCAGTACCAGAAAAGCCCAGAGAAGGCTGTGACAAGATCAGCCAGAAAGGAAAGTTTCACTCCAAAAGGAAAACTGGACAATTCCTAGTATTTAGCTCATTACAGAAGCTGAATGTCTGTTTTCTTAAAAGATGTATTACACATATAAAGAACAAGTAAGGTTATCTCAAAATACTCTCTACTCCTCTCATTTCACTATGTTTCTTAAACATTAAATTCTTTGTCCTCTGAGGTCCAAAGCAAATCCGAGCAATTTCCATATCCAAAGCCACTGAGGGCCGGAGTTGGGGATACCATGACAATTGTGTGGCTGGTGTTGTTTGCTTGAGATTGTAACTCATGGTAAGATTCACTGGAATAGACACGTATGTCCAGTTGCCTGGAGTTACAGAACCCAGTTTTACTCTAAAAGAGAAGTCATTGAACATACACTCTTACTTTTCTTAGAAGTGTTTTTCTGGTCTTGAAATGCTGAATTGAAGCCTGAGTGCAGAGGTCATTAATCAAATTCAGAAGGGATCAGACTTGAGAAAGGATTAAAAACTGTTATGAGCTGACTGTAATTGAGATTGCTCTTAATGAAATGAGATGTATGAAATCCCACATCTTAGAATATATGATAACTGGACCAGGACTTGGTGCGAGACTTTTGCCCTCGACAGGTCAGTGTATAGCCAGCCCAGTCTGCTGGTGTACTGCAAACAAGTGAGTTATGCACGAAGAGCCACTGAGGGACTACTGTACCAAAAACAACTAAACCATGCGTCACTTAAAATTCAGAGCGGTATCAAATATTTAGCAAGTAAGATCCACAAAGAACAGAGTCACGTAAGAAAACATCATTAACACTCGACTGAAACTGAAGTCAACTTCACCTACTGTATCAGCACAATGCCTATCTATGCACATGCCTAATGTTAGCTGGTTTACTAAGAGGTCATTCCAAAAGCTCCCTCGGGATTATCATCTTGGAGGTGCTGAGAAGGCCGACAGCTCTTCGGCAGCAGCCTGGCAACTGCCGGTCAGTGACAGCTCATGAAGTGAGCTGGGCCCACGCCAGGAGCTGTCACACATTCTGCAGCCTCACAGGAATGGAAGAGGGGCAGATATGAGAGTGGTACATGGGAGGAACCACACAATACTGGGCCTAGATTGATAAAGGAGGTTGGCACATCCTTTCTTCACAGTGAAAATGCCTGGCATCTCCTACTTAGTTTTACTCCTGTTCTACTGTAGCTAAGCTAAATTTGCCCAGGCAGTTACAGGATGTCTTGCTTGGAAGAACAGGGAAGCTGGGATTTGTGGCCACTGGTCCTTCCCCTGCAAATCAACAAATACCCAAGTTGGTCTACTTTTTCTCAGCAACTTGCAGTGCCTCTCACTATGAATCTACAGCTGAATGCACACACTGAAATCTGCAGCAGAAAGCTCCCTCATTTCAGGCCCTCCTCAACATTGCTTGACTGCCCCATACCTTGCTGGCACAGCACTGAAGGGATCCATGCAGAAGGAAACATCTGCTTAACAAGCAAGATGTCCAGTTTATCTTGCTGCAATCAACATCACCTTAGAAAAGCGTATTTGATTACAGAGGAAGCAGGGAAAAATACTGACTGACTGATGTCCAAGCAACTAACAAGCCAGCTTGTAACTTCCGTGTGCGAAAAACTGCTGCATCTATAAATCTGCCCAAAACAGCACCCCTTTTTCTGCAAGAAGAGAAGTGTCACCTCACTTAATCGCTCACAACATAATGCTGACTTTGGTGGTTTGCTGCAGGATTGAGTTCCAGCAAGTCAGCCAGAAAGAGTTTTTCTCTTTCCCATTTGCTAAACTGTAAATTATCCTTCTCTTTTGTGACCCCAATCCTTGGTACAATCAACTGAAAGAAACTGGAGCTGCCACTGCTTTCAGGGTCCTGAATTCATCTTCACTTTGGGCTATACATTCCAGCACATTTATTTGTAAAGCTGTAAAAAGCCTGTGTGTACTCTTGTTACAGTTAGAACAAAAGGCCCTTTCTTGCTCCAGGCATGAACAGGGGGCAAAATCCTAAAAAGGCCTTTAGATCTCAAAAAAGGGTCACATACCCTGCACAAATAACAATTCCCTCTTCCCCTCTGCTTAGGTGCAGGCACACACCAAAGGTGGGAGTTCCTGCCTGCAATAAAGGCAGGCTCAGCTCTCTGCTGGTTCTGATTCGTTCAAAGGGACTTTTTTTTTTTTAATCTGGATAATTTCAGATTACAGTAGAAAAGGGAAGGCTAAGCCAGGGCAAGACGACAAACTACAGCTCAGTAAATCCAATTATGTTGTCCTGCAAAGCAGTTTGACACCAACTCCTATACTGCCAATACTGCAAGTCTTGAGGTATCCACAGGATTCCTGCATCCAGCACAAAGCAAGCATATGGGTGTAAGTTTGAGCTGCTCAGGTCGGTTATCATGGGTTTAATGAGCAATGTGGTTTTGAGAAAGATGCTGTTACACATAGAAGACATGTAACTTCTTTGGTCTCTAAATTAAACTATTCTCACTGGGATCAAGTGAATGAAATCTTGAACAGAATTTAGAACTGGTCAGC
The DNA here is from genome assembly GCA_013400975.1 of Atrichornis clamosus. Lineage (NCBI taxonomy): Eukaryota > Metazoa > Chordata > Aves > Passeriformes > Menuridae > Atrichornis > Atrichornis clamosus. Next base: position 62,817 of record WBMZ01014714.1, read on the forward strand.
TACATTAATTACTGATCTTCTCACTCTGTCCTAACCATGGCAAAGCACAGCACCTGTAACTTCTAAAGACATCAGAGTTCAGGCTGTGGAGCTGCTGGTGGCTTCTAAAACCAGACTATTCCTGTAATGCTGAGGCTGGGGGCACCCAGGGGGTCTAGTTTGCTGTTCATGTCTACGAGCAGCAGCCATGTCATCCATAATTCACAACAGTCTGGCACAGGCTCCCACAGCCCCTCTGGCTGTGGCTTTGCACCGTACCACACAAAAAATCACCTCAGGGAGACACACAGTCATCATCATGCAGGAATACCACCCCTTCCCCTCCGTGCTAGACAAGATCTCGTTCCACAAGTGATTCCCTGGGGTATTATGCAGCAGTCCTGCCATGCCCTGGGTAGGTGGAGAGCTCAGACATACACTGCTCTGCAAGCAACCAGCCTTCATCCTCCTCCTCTTTCCCACCTGTTCTCTCTGGTGCACCACTAAAATCACACCACTCATCAAACCACTTCTTTAGACTAGCATAGCCTCCAGGACACAGAAGACATTAAATCACTCCCCTATTTTCCTGGCAGCCAAGAACTGTGCCAAACCACAGTGGTTTGCTGTGGTGTTCTTAAAAGAACTGATAAACCCCTTTTGCTTACATTGTGACAGCTGGCAGTGGCACAGCACTGCCTCATCTCAGCGAGTCCCTTTACTACCTTTTCTCAGGCACAGCAACTGAGTAAAATCTGTGCAGTAGTTTTCTTTTCCTTGTGTGACATAAACTGACCAGCCAGATTAGAAAACTGCACCAGGAGTCATTCCAGTGTCCCCTCCCAAAGGACGTTTACAAATGTGGCTCCAAGGTCCCCCTTTCCCCCAGATCACAGCGACAGCTCTGGGCACGAACAGACGCTCGCAGCAGGGAGTTTAAACACACAGCCTGGATATTTTCAAGGCACACACTAACTGTGCTCAGCATGAGGAGGGCTTCTGCTCAGAGCTGGCAGCCTGCAAGTCTCATCTCTTCTGCACCTTCTGGAGCCTCAGAGCCAGAGTGGCTGCAATTCCATCTTAAACACTGCAGCACCCTCCTAAAAATCATGACTTTTGTCACACAAGCTGTTGATTAAGGTGGACCTCTGCAATTCCATAACTGAACCAGCTTGTTCATTGCCATAAATCAACTTGCACTTGGAATCCTTATCACCTCCAGTGGCCACCATGTACAGAGTTAAGCCACACACCAAGAGCTCTTAAGATGAGATCACAAGACCAAGTCACATCACCTCCAGCTGTAACTCAAGCCACTAAAGCTGATTTTAAAAGACTTTTGCCCTAACATTTTAACCAACACACATTTCAAGTCTTTTGTATTCTAAAAACCTTCTATTATGTGATAAACTTGTACTATAAGGTTTGCTACATCTCCTATCTCAACCAGTATTAGTAAACAGAGGATCAGAATGTCTTACCAGTACTCCAAGCTAACTTCAAGATGGATTAAAAACACATCCCATAGATTTACTTCCACTACATTTCAATTTTACTACACTTCCTCCTACCAGATCATTTTTGTACAAGGACATAATACAACTTTCAGATCAGATTCGTAAGAATGGAATGTTTTAGTCTTGTAACTACTCCATGTGTCACTCAGACTGTAGATTTTAAATTTTCTAGAAGGAAATGAGGGTTCACACTGAGCAGAGGCTTTTGCTAATGTTGGGCACCCAAATCAGCATTTCTGGCTGGATGCTATTCAGCATCCTGACAGATTCTGTCTTTATTAGCTCACTGCTTGCATTACCTAACTAATGAATTTTACTAAAAGAAGACTTTAGCTCTGTTAAATATAGAGAACATTTAATTTCACATTAAAAGATTGTCCAGCAAAGATGATTTCTGTTAAGAACCTTGCTATTTAACACTGATTTTTAGAAGTCTTGCAGGGTCCAAGATTTTAACAGTGCTATCTGTGGCAACTTCATCTACGCCAATGTGGGCCAAACACTGTAGTTAAATTACTCAATTAAAAATACAAGGTATTTCACATAGTAAGTTAGCAAGCTGCTTCTGCAGTTCTCAGGAGCAAATCAGAGAAAACATATTCTTCTATTACTTCTGGAACAGAAATCAGGAAAGTTTTATTTACAACAGTGTTTACCCTACACGTTTGTATGCACTGCATGTGTAAATCGAGAAGCTATAGCAGTATTTTTCTACACTCATTAGTTACTGCACAGAAATAGCTTCCCTTTAACATCTGTCCAAGCATGAACTCAGTGGTTCTAAGATATAAAGAGATGGATTTATTTCCCTTTCTTGAGCTTTCCCTATTCCCAGCATCAGAAGACAATCAAGATTCAGCAGAGACTGTAACAAGGAGGAGGAACCCTTGAATTACTTAACGAGCAGTCAGTGGTGTGATTGGCTTCTCATGCAGGGTCTCCACGGGGAGAACAGCCCAGAGCAGCCACTCATCACATTATACATCAAACGGCTCCACTTTATTAGTTCTCACAGTCTATTTCACAGGGTTCCACCTCAGGAGGCCTCAGCTCAGACTTGCCTATGACAGGTTACCATGAACATCACTCACCTCCTGCCGAAACGCTGCTGCTGCTGCACGGGAAGAACTCACAGCCTTCCTCAGCCTGAGGGGCGGGGGTGTCTGCAAGGGGAAAAGAACAGACAAGACTATTTAAATCCCGTGCAAATTAAGGGAACATTTTACATCTTCTCCACAAGGACCATTAATGCACTACAAGTTCTGCACAGGTTTTCCCCAACGTATGCGCAATCTCCAGCAGTTAGTGTTTCCATCTAAAGCTCTGCAGTTCTCTGCTGCCCTGGTACTCTCCTGACACTCAGAGACGCTGGGAGAGCTCTTGGAGGATTTGCATGGTCCCGTTAACAAGGTGCTGCCCCGCCCGAAGGCCTCTGCTCCCCTCCAGCCCAGCAGCTCAGCAGTGTGCCTGCACTCCGCACCTCCTTCCCGCCGGGCTGCACTTGCCCGGGCCCCGCTCCACAGCCCGCTCTCCCCGAGCCACGCCTCAGCTCCCACGGCCCTCACGACAAACAAAATGGCGCCTCGGGTGTCTTCACCACGCCGCCGGGTCGCGAGGGCTGCTCCTGCCAATCATGGCGCCAGCCTATCAGAGCTCGCCGCGAGCCCTGCGGGCCCCGCCCCCGGAAAAAGCGCGGGAGCCGTGAGGGCGCTGGGGCGGCGCCCGGCGGGGTTTGCGCAGCCCGAGGGGCCGGGCTGCTGTTTGAGCCCCTCCTCGGCTAAACCCAGCTCAGACAGCCGCCCGCACGGCAGTCAGCCCGGATCCACATTCCCCGTTCGGCAAGAACTTACACTACCAGGCGGAAACACTTGACTTCAAAATTACACCCAACAAACATGGCTCCCGAGCAGAGCCCTCGTGCCCTCGTGCTCCCCTCAGTGTTCGAGTTTCCTGCCGTTCCTGTAGCCAGATTATCCTGAGGGAAAGCCCTCAGTCCGGGATTACACTGTCCTGTTTGTTGGCGTGCAGAAGATGCAGCAAAGCCAAGCCTGTGTTCCTCAAAATCATGAGGATGTGCAGGAGTAAATTCTAGCAAAATCTCTGTGTGCAGAGACCTTGATTGTCTTTGCCAATACAGAAGAAAAAGTACTGCACAATAAAGTGATGGAAAAAGGAGGAAAACAAAATAGGAAACCGTCCCCAGCATGTCCACTGATGGCTCAATTTCAGTATTTTTAATTTAGGAAGGACCCTCAGTTCAGTTCATGGGCTCACAGGAGCTTCCCTGATCCATCAGGGCACCGGGTGAGCTGCCCGCCCGCAGTGCTGCCCCCGCGCCCGAGGGCTGGAAAACCTCCCTGGATTAAACTCTTATGTGAGGCACCTCCAAAGTGTCTAAAGTTAGGCTGGATGAATGTGAGCCAAGCTGTTGAACAGATGGAGTGAAATCCTCCTCTTGATAACAGGAACTTTATATCACTGCCACGGATAAGAAGGGCAGCTAAAAAAAGTCAGGGAGGTAGTTATATAAATTTCAAGACGGCTTACTAGCAATGCCTAAAGGTAAAACTTTCCAATAGATCCTGAATATCCACTTCCAGCTGCGGACCCTGAGCTGCCAAGAAGTTCTGCAACACAAATGAGATTATGACACTCGAGCTCCCACACCAAGACCATTGGAACTTAATGATACAGCACAAACACGCAAAGCATTTGGAAGTTGGAGCCTGGGGCACAGATTAATCCCAGCATCAGCAGAGTGGCACTGAGCTGGAGTTCAGCACTCAAACCCAGCTGAGGCACATGTGAACAGAAAGGTGATTGACTACCATAAAATAACCATCTCATTAATGCCCAAAATGCTACCACACTCATTCTTTTTCTCTTACAAAGCTGTAAAAATACTTTTGCTTGCAGCAGCTCTGAACTCAATGGCTGTGTTTTTTTATCTTGCTTATTTATAGTTTTGAACATCTGCAAATTCAGTTTCCTCACCTTAAAACTGACCTGCTTCCTTGTGTTTCACATGTAATTGTGCTTCAAAAGATGCGCATCTCAGCACTGGATCCATTTTTCTTAATTAGATGTGGATATTTTAGATGGAGTCAGATGTGAAATACGTTGATAATATTTCTTTCCGAGCACAAAAAACCTGCATCTAAAATAATCCATTATGACTGGAAACTCACTGTAAGTGTTCTGGGTGAAATGCTGTGAAGCAATTATGCATGTTCTGCATCCATACTAAAATGGGGAGTATATGCTGCATGCAATTTGGGGGTAATGTTTACTTACAGAGTAGAAGAAATCTGAACAATAAAGCAGCTTTTTCCCTCCCTTCATGTACCTCATTTTTGGAAGAAAGTACACTATTACACTATTTCCCAGTCCTTTTGAGGAAGACAAGTGGATGAAGTGCTCTGGGCTTGGGTTGTTTCTTCCTCTCCCGTACTTACCTTTAAACTTTCTCTACAAGTTGCAGTTATTAAGAAAGTGCAGAGCTGACCTTCCCAAGGGATGCTCCTCTGGAAAGACGAAGCAGCAGAGACCAGGCACAGCCACATGAGGCCATTCCGTTAAAGCAAAAGCATGGCTGGAAAAGTGACATCACAACAGCCTCCAAAAGAAGGGCTGCTTTCTGAGTCACCTTTTGCCGTTTTGGTGACAAAAATCCATCTGTACTCTTGGTTATCTCTGCAGAACACAGTGCTGGGGAGCAGAGCTGCCCCGTGACCCAATTAGTGCAGCCCTGGAGCCCTGAGCTACGGCTACAAAACCCTGCTGAAGATGGCATGAACCACACTTGACCCCACAGAATTTGTTACTGATGGTGATAAGCAGAGATAGCCTACATTTATTTTGCAGATTCAAGCAGAATTTGGAGGGCCATGGACAAAAAAAAAAGTGTTCTAAATTGGACATGTTTGAGAAATACTGAGTCACAAGTTTCAAGCTGCACAAGGTCATTTTTGCAGTTTCTTTTTTCAAAGCAAACCCTAGATTTTATTATATAAAACCAGTGTTGGCAGCACTTAGAACATGCAGTCTTTTTTAGCAAAGCCCTTTGCAGCATGACTGTGGTTTCAGTCTTGGAGAAGCCTGCAGATGCTACTGCTTCTACTTTAGGAAAAGAATTCATTTTATATTGCAAAATATTTAATAATTTTCTGTTCAAATGAAATGAAACAACAAAAGTTATACAATTTTACTAGTTTATATTTCAATTCATAAAGTATACACACTGCAACTATGCTACCACAATGTCCACGCATCTAATATTGATGGAGTTACAGGGGGTTTTTTTTGGTATTAAACAATAGAGATAATGTATGCAGTTAAGGAAAAAAAGCTTGGACATAGCATGTTCTATCCCGTAGTTACAGAGTACATTAGCTAGCATTAGTACAGTAAACAAGAAAAAGGTAGAAATACAAAATAAACCAAATATCTTTATATACAAACCAGTGCCTCTTATTGTTACCAGCTTATACTCACACTGCACACAAAATTTATCCACTGATGCAATAGATACTTCAGCATAACACAAACCATTATAAATTAAAAAAATTACAAGGTGCAAAACTCCATTCTACAGCTTTCTGGTGAGAACTCAATACAATCCAAGGAATGAGAACTCCAAGCATGTTTAGCACCTATTAGTGCAACTGCATCGAGTGTGAAAAACAACCTACACCACCTCTGAATGCTACCAGGGAGCGAGCTGGACAGCTAGAGATGCTGGCAGCTACACTCACGCTGTGATTTTTGCCTCATATATATCTCAGTTTATTGTTTCTTTGTCCCATTCATACCTATGTGCAAAACTAAAACCTGGAAGCTCTGTCGGAGCTCCGCAGAAGGCCTGCTACAGCCGGGTAAAAACAAACAAACAACAACGAAACAGAAACCTGACAAAACCCAGACAGACTCCATTGAATGTCAGACCATCCACATAACTTGTACTTATCAGCAGTCCTGGGGCTGGGGGTTTGAACGCTGTTGATATGTGGATCGAACAATATGACACAAGTGAAACGGAAATTTGCCAAGAATTCCGATTATTCTTGCCTAGCACTTCGAAAAGTCTCCCAGCCTCCAGTGGTGAATTTGTTTGGCAGCCCATGCCAAAAAAGCCCAGAGTTGCATAGAATTGATTAGTAACAGAAAGAAATGCCAAACACAGAGAGATGGATGCTGCATCTACTAAAACAAAGTGGGGTTGCTCGACAGGAATGCTGAAATCATCCCCATTCATAAAGCAAAACATGTCACCTCCTACTCTCCATTTCCTACCTCTGGGGACTGCTTTCTGGCACTGATGTAGTTCTTGATAAAGTTGTGTTTTTTTGTTGCATTTTTTCCTTTTTTTTTTTTAACTTTGTTAGTGACACTTTTCCTTTCAAATAAAATATTAAAAAAGGTTATAACTGTAAAAAAACCTATCATATGTAAACTTAACAATTAGGGTTTGGTAAGTTCTCGTACCTAGTCTGTGAAAAGCCTCCAGCCAGACGCAGAATGGAGTGTTTCTCTGAAGAGCTTCAATCTAGCTACTGTTAAATATCAGTAGTATGAACATCCCATGTCTAGCAATAAAGCCTCTCTTGTGTTTCCATCCTCTTTATCACTGACCTATTGAAATCCTGACATGCTGTGTTTCTATTATATTTACATTCTGGTCCTCTCATGTCACAGAATTAAACATCTGGCCAAGGAAGGCAACAAAAGGTGTTGTGTTAAGAAGGTGTGTTTGACAGAATTGCTTTTCAACAAGTCTCTTTTCCTTGGACTCCAGTCACTGTTTTTATAGAGCTTATTGTTCTGTTGAACCACGTTTTCTTTGCAGCTTGTACTTCATTCAGGGCCAGACCCAAATGGTGCTCCAAATCCTGCAAACACAAGAGTAATTTCATTCATTTCTTATGTATTCAAGGCACAAGGTTATAGGAGTTAAATCTGGAAGGCTGTAGAACATCTACAAACTCTTGGCCACTTTAGAAGTTAAACAAGTCTTACATAAATTAAAAGCAAAACAACAAGCTGACAAAGAGAAAAAAAATAAAGCTTTGAAAAGCAAAACTAGACTTGTGTCATTGCCCTTAGTGAAACATTCTGCTTTCTTCAGTGCATCAAACCCTTGAATTCTCTCCCATCTGAGGAGAAGCTATTCCCACAGGAAGTGAACTTTCTACAAAGTAACTTTTACCTTTCTGTGAACAAGCAGCACTGACATACCAGTTTTAGGCTCAAAGCACAGTGTTGTCATATTTTACACAAATACCTCAAGTACCTGGAGTGCTTTGCAATCATGTTTTAAGAAACATGTCTAACATTTGTCAAGGTTACTTCTCCACGAAACACTGATTGCGAGATAAAGACATGCATGATTCAGTACTCTGTCAGAGCTTGGGCTCCTTCCAAGCAGTTGCAGGAGATCAGGCAGCCAGCACTGCACTGCAGACAGGCAGATGTCTGGAAGCTGTAGTGGCTGGTAAATACAGTTCATGCACTTTCAATTATATCGTCTGCATACAGCAAGTTTCAGACCCAGTGTTTGGTTAAATAACCCATGCAGGAAATAGCAGGTTACAGTCTCAACCAACAGGATCTGTTCCAATCCCTCTACAACTCACACACACACATTTTTCTAGGAATGCAGACACACTGTACAGACTACAAAACAAACCTCCAGAGCATTACCTGTATTTTACATTCCGCCTCCACAAGCTGCAGCTTGGTCTGGGCCAGCTCAAGCTCCATCTCCCTCAGCTGGTTTTTCAGCGTTTCCTTCTCCTCATCCGTGTCCTCGTCTGACCCATCCTTGGCAGTGCTGGCAACCTTCACCCGGCCTTCCTTGTTGAAGAACTCCCGGCAGTGCTCGCAGTCATCCACCTTTTGCTGAAGGAAACACTTGGCAGTGAGTGAAGTCCTGGACACGATCAAAACCTGCTCCTGCTTCTGCTCTGAGGAGCAGCTCAACACCAGAGGAACCACTGATGAGAACTTTTGGGGAGGCACAGCCAAGCAGGAATTCTGCCAGCCCCACACTCCCGGGCTCTGGAAATGCTGCTGTGCTATTCTGCTACAGTCATGGGCTCTGCCCAACCCCCTGTTACTTTAAGGTAAAAGTCAGAGAATCTCTTCCAGAAAAAAAGGACCCCTCAAGAAACCCTCCCAGTTATTACTGCCCAGCATAAACATTAGCATGCAACCATTGCAGCATGAGAGGGCTCACAGTTACCTTTTCTCCCAGACCTCCCCCTTAGAATCTTCTCTTTTATCTATGGGACTCTCAGCCACCATTTTAGTAATGAAATAAATTGTGTGTTTGCTGTTATGATTTTGCTAAGAGATTGAAACATTGTAGACTGTGGATCTGTCTGGTCTCTTACCCGTATTTTCTCAATTTCAGCTTTATTTGCTGTTTGTTGCTTTTCCAGTCGCTCACTCAGCTGGGAACAAATCTGACAAGCAAAATTATGTTACCAGACCATTTATAAATGTAAACTTTCTCCCAAATGAATGCTAAAGCACAAATAAATGCTGCTGCAATATCAACATGGATAGTCTGAGGACTCTTAGAAAGTCAGGAAAATTGGGATGCTGCATTAAGTTGTCTCATTGTACATTTTCCCATTCTTTACATATTCTTCTATCCCCACAGGAAAAGGTGCAGCTATAACGTAAGTTATTAGCAGTTTGGCCTTGATAAAGGAGCCAGAAAAGTTTAGGGCTAGCATGGCCCTTTTGTTGCCTTAGGGATAAAAGAATAGGCAAGACAGAGTAGTAAAAAAACCTTAATTCATTCCCCGAGACCTGTTACAGGCCCACTAAAGAGACACATGAATTTGCTCCCTTGATACCTTGTGATCAGGAGCTTGAACCTCAAAGTAAATCTTTGAAAGGAAAAAGGCTTTTTTTTTTTATTTCTTAGGTGCTGTTACCATTTGATTGAAATAAGGAAGGTGGGAGACAACCTTTTTCTGGCATGAGGTGAATTTTTGATATACAAGAGCCCATTTGAACAAGGTTTGGCTGTAACTGAGGCTGTGGTGACTCCCGATCCAGAAATACATCAGGAGCAAACAGGACTGACCACATCAGGATCTCAGCCAAAGAAAATGCAAAACCAACCACAGGCTTCCCATTTAGAACAGCCTAATTGTCTCCTCAAAGCATGGCACAGATGACATTGATTTCCAAAAATCTCCTAAAATACCTGAGAAAGTCTTGTACTTTGAGAGCAAACCATGTCATCATGAAGTTGTCCTTACCTGTTTGTAGTCACCAATAATAGAGCTGTTCTTTTTGATCTCTGACTCTGCCTTATCTAGTTCTCTACGACACATTTCCTTCAGCTGCAGGGGGGAAGAACGAAAGGAAAAGAAAGGGTTTATATAGTTGTAGTCTGAAAAATACCCTGGTGGTATTTCTTCCTTCTCTGCTTTATAACCTCACTGCTCTGCTCTACCCAGGGACCAAGAGTCCAGCCCAGCTCCATGCAGGCAAGGAAAAGTTGGGCTTTGGTGGCCATCACTGACAGAACAGTGGACTAGGGAAGGAAGGATTCAAAAAGTGCTGACAGCTGAAGTCCTGCACTGCCTCTCTGTGCAGCATCTCTGGCTCAGGCTATGACTTCATGATTTCAAGTTAAAAATTCCCCACCTATGAAGCACCTGGCAGGAAAGTGCCAAATTCTGCTTTGCTGACGTCCTTTACACCACAGAAGAGGGACAAACATGACTTAGAACATTAAGCCCTTCCCACACTTGTCACTTTTTATTTTTATCATTTCTGTACTGTACAGGACAGTGAGAATGACAGAAATGCCCCCACCTGAGCAGATTCTTCCTCCAGGCGCCTCTTTTCCTCTTCTGCATCAATCAGCTTCTGTTTGGTCATTAGCAGCTCCTTATTGAGGGCATCTGCCTTCTCCTCTGCCTGAAACACACAGTGCAGGCTGAGCAGAGGCTTCCCTGCTGTGCCTCCACCAGGCCAGAGCCAAGAGTGCAGCCATTCAGTCTTATTAAGGTTTGGTTCGTTGCTATTAAAAACAATAAAACTTTATCCTGAAAATTATTTTTCTAAAAAACTTCCTAATAACGTGCACCACTCTATTCCAGTCCTCCAAAATACCTCCTTGAATTCAGTGATTACTTCTAGCAAAACTGAAGTAGGGATTCCTCCAAAGAAATCCAATACCAGAAAAAAGTTTTGTTTTCTCATTCAGACTGAAAGGCGACCAATACATTTTGAAGACAACCAAAGGCACAGAACAGCTCACAAAACACAAGATCAATACAAGACTATAACCAGCTCAGACCTAAGTTCAATTTGCAAGTATTCAACCTTGCAATGAAAACAGAATTAATGAAAAATGCCTTTAGAACGTTTAAAAAGCCCCCAGCACTCTATGACACTTCCCAATGGATGTGATGCCACCTCTGTTATGTCACCCAGAAAATAATGCATGAAAAAACTGAGCTGCCAAAGCAAACATGAGAATCAGGTCCCTCTCACTTTCCTCCTTAAAGCAAAGAAATGTCCCACTAGAAACCAACAATCCATTTTTACTGCAGTTTTTAAAGTATAAAAATATATTGTTGAAGAATTTGAAGCTCTTTATAAACCACTAAAACCTCTGCAAAGTTAAGACATCTTTTCCTGTCTCATACACACAACACAGCGCTTCCCAATAGGTGTATGGATTCTACATAAAAATAGATCAGTAGCTCAACTGATATATAAAATCTTCAGAAAGTAGCTGTACCAATTCCCTTCAAAAGAAGAAAATCAAAAAGTGAATTTTAGTCCCTTAAAGTCCTGCTGATCCTTTAGAACAGACGGCAAAGGCAAAGAGAACATCTTTTCATTATAGATGGGGTTTAAGCTGTTTTAAAGTTAAAGAACACTGGGATATAGGAGCCCAACAACAGTAGAAAAATGAAGCCTATTTTCTGGTCTAGTGAAAGGATATTAAGGAAATTCCTGTATTTCCAAATGCTTTGTTTTGATCTTTTAGGTTGCAGAATTTCAGACATGCCATTAGAAAAGGTGTGTTAAACAATGTCCTTTGGTACCTTCCTTTCAGGACATCACGGCAGAATGAAACTTATCATTTCAGGATCCAATTAGAAGAATTTATCAGGTCCTAAAGTAGGATCAAACCTACCTATCTCCTCCCAGGGTATAACCCAAGTGCTGCCAACATCATTTACCACCTTTGAAGACAAGATATTATATATCCAATGAAGCACATCAAAGATTTTGCCTAATTTTGTTCCTCTCCCAGCTCTCCATTTAAAAATCAATGTATACCTGTGTAAAAAAACCAAAGGTATACCTGTGCCTCATACAGGCTCAAGCAGCCACAAACAACAGTTAAAAACTGATAGAAAAAGCTTCTTCAGGACATTTTTTGCTGGAGTCCACCCCCGAGTGCCACTGCTGGCACTAGTGTATAAGCTTCAGGAAGCTGCACTAATGAAGGGAAAAAGCCCAGGTAAGAGGAGGTGAACAAACCAAAGTGTGGTGAAAACCTGCTGCTAGAACACACTTCTGGGATTCACGTTTTAACACCAAAGAGCACTGGATGTAATAAACCCAAAAGTCATAAACCAAACCTCATTAAGAGCAACATTCACCCATTGGCATCAACATTTACTATGAATAGTTTTCCAACAGCAAGTTTCCAGGAGACCGTGGGAAACCTTAAATTGTCTGAGGCAGATACACTGAAACATTTTAAAGCCTGTCAGCTCCTGCTCTGTACGACTTTCAGAAGTCATTTTCCTTTGAGATTTCAGAAATGCACTTATCTTGGTACAGAACAAGAATGGCAAAACATGAGCACTTGAACTCTTCCCCTCCTCTCCCCAAGCAGACAAACTAAATGTGTTCTGGCCTCCCGTGTGCTGGAAATGCCAGTACCTTTCTGTCCCTGCATGGCCTGTGAAAAAGGAAAAAGCATATCCTAATAAAATCTCCCAAACTTATATATGTAAAGAAGGGAATGGGACAGCAAGTTGGAAAAAAAATTCCTGTAAGACAAAGGGAACCTGACATTTTCTCCTGAGAGCTCTACTGATATGGAAACAGCCCAGGATGAGGAGTTCACACAGGCAGATTCCAACAAGCCAAATGGAAACCACAACAACATTTTCAGAGTTGCCTGAGGAGAGAACCTGATCCATTCAGAGCCAGACAACGCAGACTTTCAAGTTTATCAGGCACTTTGCAAAGCCTGTCTGCTACAAAACTGTATTCATAAAAATCCCAGGAAAACACCATCCAGCATCCTCTGTGACGATTCAAAGACTTCACGTAGCTCCTGCTAGACTTTCCTAGAGAGAAAGCAACTACTCAACTACTCAGCACTTCTCCTTTCCCTCCAATTACTCTGAATGCTTTTCAGATTAATCAGTCACCAGTCCTGGTTCCCATGGACCTCTGTCACAGGCCTATCCATCAGCAGTGTGCAGTAAGGACATGGGGGAAGGAATCCTGTCCCACCCAAAACTATACTCCACGTATCTCCTCTCCAATGAGAGGAGTAACGGGGACTTAGCATAAGGACATGTCTTACATTGTCCAGGTCCTTCCTCAGTGCAATCTTGCTGGTGACCAGCTCGTGGGCCAGGTCGTCGTTCTCCTGCTCCAGTCTCATGTTGGCCTCCTGCAGGCGCCGGTTCTCCCGCTGGAACAGAACAGGGCAGTCAAGGAAAGCTTCCCAGATTATTGTCCCTGACCACAGAGCTTTTTGTGCTTACACACAAGTACCAGTATGCAAAGACAACTCTCCCTGCATGAATTACCTGGAGACTAAACTAGCCAGCCATAGTGTAAATGTGAAATAAATACAGGATTGGCCTTGAGAAGAAACCAGGTATGAAGAACTCTGCTCAGCCATTACTTGTTGAGCTATAGAAGTGTTTCTGAAGCCTGCAATAGTAGGGGTATCATTCTGCCATTGATACCTTTGCAGGAGCTTCCTACAAGTACTGCTTTTCTTAGCTCAAAACAGAATTTGCATGCTGGAAACAGGTAAGACAGGAGAATCCTGGGAAAAATACTCTATTTTCTTCCTCCTGTTACAACTCCCAGCACATAGATGGATACTAAAGAAAGTTTTATGTAAACTTTTCTGATTAAAATACATAAATTTATGTCTGTGTGCGTGTGTTATTGTGGCATGTGTATGCATGCAACTTCACATGTGTAACTTATTCCTGTATTACATTCATTTGATAAATAAACTATTTATAAAATTATATGCTTACGTAACATACATCATTTGAAATTAGGAAGAGGAGTAAAGGCAGGATTATAATCATGGAAGGCAGAGTTAGAATCAATTAAGCATTTCCTTTCTGTTTATGACTTTTGGTGCAATCAGCACATTAAATAGGCTCTACTGAAACAGTTCTTTAAGCCCAAATAAAAATTCATACTATTCCTTTTTTTGCACAGCTGGGCTTACAATAACCTGATTAATGTTGCCAATACAGAGAGATTCCCTTTATGTTCATGGAGCTGATTCCCCTCTTGCACTCAAATTGGTCAGAAAACAAAAATAGCTCAAAAAAAGGAGTCAAAGTAGCAACGTCCTGTTTGTTAAATCAGACTGGAGAAGGTAAAGCATTACCTCAAATCTTTCTATAGGATCCTCCTGTTGAGCTTGCTGCTCTCTCATGGTGTGATATTCCTTTTCATATTTCTTCAGCTTCTTCTGGCTAATCTAAATTAAAGCAACCCATTAGTTCCTGCCCAGAACATCGATACAAGAACACCACTCACACAGGGTTATGGAACAAGCTTTAGGGAGCTCCTGCCTTCTACAGAGCACAGCTCAAGGCTTCACCCAGTTCTGAGTGTCAAACCCTCAGGGACGGTCGAAAACTCGATTCCACTCAATGTAATGACAGCACCCTCTTTCTTATCCTTGTGTGGAATACAGGGAATGTTTCCAAAGGCACCCAGAGCACCCTGCCCGAGCTCCCCAGCGGTGCTGCACAGCTCCCTGGAGCTCCACACACTGCAGAGGCTCAGCAGAACAGAAACCCACCAGGCGTGGTTCATCTGTGAACTGGCCTGATGCTGAGGCTTCTTCAGCTGCTTTTTCAGTTGTAACATTTATCACCACACGGAAGGATTTGGTTTACTTCACATGAGACTGTAAATGCTGAAAGGGCAAGTGCAGGCTCAGCTGACATTTCTGCCAGTGTCACTCAAGCTCAGCAAACAGCCCTGGCCCCGAGCTGCTGGGGTGTCTGAGCAAGCAGCAGCACCTCAGAGGCACAAGTGCTCTGTGCTCTGCTGCTCCGGGAGCCGCAGGGCTGGAATGCTGTCCTGGCTCTGGCACACACAACACCAGCAAAGCCGCTCTCACAGGACCCCACCTGCCCCTTCTGTGAGCAGGGACGGAAAGGTGATGCTGAATTCAGTATTTTGTGCCCAGTGTTCAAGTCCTGCAGGGACAGGGAACACAAGGGAAGCTGGAACAGATCCAGGCCAGCATTTTTCCTGGTGTCACCTGTGCCACACGTTACAATGGTTCAGCAACACAGACCACGCCAAGACCACTGTGAGCATTTCACATGCAGGTCATAATGCACCTAAATGAAATCTCTAGCATTAGAAGTTGCAGCTAAACCTTTATTATTATCTCAATAAACCAAATAAATTTAAAAGCTATGGCAATGATTTCCTCTTTAAAAACCCTTTTCTGAGAACCAGCCTGAATTTCACATGCGTAACTGACAGGCAGAATGGAAAATGTGTTTAGTTTCCCTTATCTCTGGTTTTATCAACCTTCCTTGGAAGGAGCTGCAGAAAGCTGGTGGCCAAGCTCCCTCTAGTGAGAGCTGACCAGAAGCACCTCTCTGCACTTGGGGGACATTTCTTTGGAGATGCCAAACAATTTACCTGGAGTCGGTCCAACCACACCACAAATGCAGGAGTTGCTCTTACCAAGCACCCTCGCCACCCACCCAGAGTATTAACCCTTCTCTGACAACGGCGCCAGTAACTTGAGGAGATTATTTCACTGCTCTGCCCCTGCTCAAACACTGCCCAAATTTTGGAGTTTTATACCCCAAATCTCCAGCTACGTAAAGTTAGATCTCAACAAGTGAGGCATCCGCTGTGTGAGACTAAAGGAAGGCAGGCACACCACTGTATTTTCATCTTCTACTTTTCATGTACATTAAGTCAGTTTTGCCTTTTTTAGGTGATCCTGAGAAGATCTGCCCTTATCACTGACTGTGGGCACTGGGTGCCTGGGGAGGTCAGCAGGGGTTCTGGGTTTGCAGAAGTGAACCCTGATGTCCCACCAGTTTTTCAGGGGCATAGGAGGCAGCAGCAACTCTGCTAACATTTATTGCCCAGAGAAGTTGTGAACTCCCCATCCCTGGGAGTGTCCAAGGCCAGGCAGGATGGGGCTTGGAGCACCCTGGTCTGTGGAAGGTGTCCCTGCCCATGGCAGGGTGTGGGACAAGCTGGGCTTTAAGGTCCCTTCCCACCCAAACCATTCTGTGATTCTATGACTTGATGGCAACACTGAGGAGTGACTTTAAGTATCTGGTGCTGTCTCCAGCTGATCACTTCCTGACCTCCTTTCCAGCAGAATGCTGTTCTAATCACAATGCCTTAGCCAGGCTACTTCTCCCTTCCTATAAATTATTTATTTTGACATCAGGCCCTTTTCTGCTCAAAGAAACACTTCCAAATACAGAGCTGGAGATTTCTACTGACAGCAAAGGACTTATATTTTAGGTCAAGGAAAGCAATTACGTGCAGCACTCCCACCAAGGATGTGATCCAGTGTTCTGTGCCAAGCCCAGTAGTGCTGTCTGTGCTTCCTCCACAACCTCCCATTTAATCCCCCCAAACCACAGAGCACTCCAGGAAGCCGTGGGCAGCCCTGCCATGTCCACTCAGAGACTGCTTGTGCCACTTCACACAGCACTGGGAACACAGGGAATTTTGGCAGAGTGGGAGGAGGAACAAGTTGTTATTTGGAAACATAAAAGGCAAATGCACTCATTAGGCATGACGTTAACCAGATGCTTGGGAACATTTAATCTGTGGCTAATGCTAAATGATTAGAGAGCTAAAATAGCTTTATTCTTGATTATTCTGTAATTTCTACACTAGTTTCATGCAAGATATGTTTAAACTCTGTGCAGAGTACTGGTGTCCACACTGCTACTGCACCAGGACCACAAAATGCCTGGAATGTTAACACGCCAGGGAAGTTGTGTACTTCTACATCGACACGACAAAAAATTCCTCTAGAGAATTCAAGGAAAAAGGATACTTTGAACCAGATCAGTGCATTTGACTCAAAATTAATCTGCACAGTCATACCCAATGAACCTGTATCTGCACTGGGACAAGGGGTTGCCAGGGTACAGGAGGAGCCTGCGGGGCTCCCAGCACACCCCACCTTCATGTTGCAGGCCAGCTCCATCAGCTTCTTGGCGTTCTCCTCGGAGCGGTAGCGCTTGGGCAGCTGCACTCGGAAGAACTTTAAAGCCCCTTCAAAGTCAGTCAGTAACAAATCATCCTTGGTAGTCTGGAGGCAAGGGAAGAAACACCACAAAAAGCCAATTTTGTACAGTTACTGAATTCCCAGAGACAATAAAGCAACAGCAGTTCTGGAAAGCTCCAGTAACATCACTGCTTCTTAATCTTCTGCAAAGAGTGTTTGTTTCTATTTCTGCCACCTTCTATTCCACCCCCCTCAAAAAAAGCACTGTGCTGCACAGGACATGCCAGATTACAGCACACGTACCACAGGGAGTTGTTAGCTTCTCAAAAAAGCCCATCATATTTTTGTAACAGGCATCTTAATTTTTATATGGTGCGTGATGATGCATAAACCACAGTGTAACATTGTATACTCACTTTTAACAATCCCAGTGCAACGTTGAAGATAACACTTATTCCCTGGAAGGAAAAAATAATGACAAAATAAATTAATTTCTCAGTATTTACAAGCCTGGATATGAATTTATTTGGTGGGTTTTGTTGTTTGGTTGGTTTCTGCGAGAAGGAGAACCAGGATACACATGTAAGCAGGTGCTGTATAAATCAAAGGCACAAAGAATGACTTTGCAAACAACTGGGAAAGTATTTTTACTGGATAGTCATTATAGAGAGCAAAACAATCAACACAGGTTTAACTATCTGCTGTCTGAAACTCTGAAATGATGAACACCCTGTCGTGGACTTTATTTTATTTCCTAATGAGTAGTTGATCAGCTTAAGTTAATTTAATTTTCACACAGTAACTTCTAAAAACACTGATTCAAATGCAGCAATATATACATCAATATATTAATTTTGGTCTTCACAAACTGGGATAATTCACATAATGAACAAGAAAGTGACTCACTTTAGGACAGAGTCCCACGGCATCTATTTTGGCTCTACTCCTTAGAAGTGTTTTATTTATATTGTCCAGTTAAATACAAACAGTTCCTGTAGTCAGGAGTAGTTCACACCTTCTTCAGGGGTCCCTCTGGTAATCATGACACATTGCTCATCTTATTTCAAGGTTCTGCCTTCCTTTTTCCCCACCAAGTTATTCTTTCACTGTGACTTTAAAATGATGAAAAACCCCTTAAAACTTCCCTAAGAGCACATTTACTATTTATGAATTGAAAATGTGTTTCTAAACAAACAGGACTGATTTTCCCCATACCATCTGCTGCTTTCTATTCCATTGGCACAAGGACAAAGCAAGCAGCAGACACAGAGAAGGGGCAAAAACATTGACCAGGAGGTTTGTGAATGTTGAAACCCTTCAGTAAAAGGAATGCAGGAAATCAGCCACTTCACAGGAACAACAGCAGATCCAAGGAAGAATGGATGCATAAAGTTACCCAGCAAATCATTAAATAACTCAAGGATGCTTTGGTACAAAATTGGATTTGGTCACTGATGTTAATCAGTGCTGACTCTAATTACACTGCTTGCCCACATACCACCACATACACCCTTCTAAACATGATTCCAGGCAAAATCTCAAGGTCAGGAATGCTGTGAAATACAGAGAGACTTCAAGGTTTCTAGCAGAAAGAGCTCCAAACTTGTTAGATTACCCGCATGAGTGTGAGGTGGGCAATTTTACAACAATGGCATCCATGCAATAATATAATAGGAAAAAAATAAGTCATCATTGTGTATAATATACAACATAAGAAAAGAAGAACTCACATAAATTAACATAACTCACATAAATTAACTCTCATCCCACTCTACAGAGTCATCTCATATAGATTCAACAGTGCCATAGGAAATAGGAGATTATAATATTTTATATAGATATTGATTCCTAATTTGTATCTTTAAAATGCTGAGAACATTTTTCATTGCAAAATGTAACACTTCCGCATAAAAACATCACACGCCTTGCTCTGAGGGAACAGATAGCAACAAGGACACAAACCAAGAGAGTGACAAACTGTCAGAGAAGCTGGGAGCTGTGCAAGCCTCCAGTTCTAACACATACCTCACACAGGAGTAAGTCAATAATATGGAAGACCATATAGAGAGGGAATTTTGCAGTGAACAGGGTCAGGAACCACTGGGAAGCATACATGTGTGCTTCAAGGCTGATATCCAGAAAGTGGTTATACAGATCAGGAATGTACTCCTAGGTGTAAAACACACACAAACACTGAAAGTTAATTTCAGCTCTTTTGGAACTGTAGCTGAACCTCCCAATTACAGAAGGAAGTCGGGCAGAATGACAATTACTGCAGGGTTCTGCATCCAGAGGCCTGGCAGGACACGTGCCTGACACGCCAAGGGGCCTCCTAAGGATGCCAAAGGCTGGTCCAGGGTGGATGTGCAGGAGGGCCCTGGACCTTGGCTCAGCAGGACCCAGCAGTGGCTGTGGTGACACAGCCAGGCCACACCAGAGCCACTCCAGCTGTCAGGCACACCTGCCCTCCCACTCCCTGCTCCCGGCACACCCTCTGCCCAAACACCTGGGCTGGTCCTTGCTCTCCATCCTCTCTGAGAGGCTACAAACCCCACTCACACCCGCGAGAAACAGCCAGAGCTGCCCTGCAGCTCAGGGCCATTCCCCTCTCCAGGGTGAGCCCTCACCTGCATGAGGCGCTCCAGCTGATAGAACTTGCAGTGCAAATCTTCAAAGTTTTGTTTGAAAAGTTCCCTGAGTCCGTAATCAAACATGATTTTGACCAGAACACTGAAAGCTTGCTCCTCAGGCATCTGTGAGAGAGGAAAGTGTATTTAGCACAGAGCATTCAAACCTTTCACATCAGCTCAATTTGCCTGTACCTCCCTTCTCCCTCTTACTGAAAGGCTAAATTACCACTACTTTTTAATCCAGTTTAAGTGTAAAAAAGACTATTAACACACAAAATGAGGTTTCGTGTTGCAAATGGCATTTCTATCTTACTCTGTGGAATAAACCACCTCTCAATAACTCAACTCAAAATATATCTCCCAGACATCAAGACCAAAGCTGTTTCCTGGTGTCTTTGTTCCAAATCTCATCAGAATCTGAACCTTACAGATTTTGACCAGCCTAACCCTTTGTCACCTAAAGCAGAAGCATTACTAGAGTATGTTAAGCAGGATCTTTCCCTTATTTTTTACAATACATTTACCTTTTTCATGGCCATTATTACATTTGATGTTTATTTATTAGATGACATGAATTAGAGAAACCAGTAACTGCTAACAAAAATTCCACATATCACAACTCAACATTGGTGTGGAAAGGTTCAATATCCCTTTCCTGACAAAAACTGAAGAAACACACAAAGCTCATCAGTGTTTGACATTTTTCCCTGCCCTTAAAATTCAGTTTTCATATTTCTGTAGAAAAGTCTGACTTCAGGTCAATCGCTGGTTCCTATAAAGGACAGAACATCCATCTCCAGTATTCTATTATTAATCTGCAGATGGAGTTTATTAAAACGGAAAACTTTGCTGAAACATTCCAAACTGGTAGTGAAGGACTCGCAGAAACTTAATTTCCTTTTCTGCAACAGTTGTTTTTATTATTTATTTTCCCTAGCAGCCACACTCCAAAGGCTGACTTCAAAGAGAATCAAATAAAAATGAATTTATTTGAAATTTAGCTTTTTTAAAATGCATGTATTATTCCCAGAAACCACAAGTATTGTTAAAGAGAGAACTCTGAAATAACACATGGTTCAGTCTTGACAGTGAATCTCTCTATTGCAAGGGACACATGACAATGAAAAAGCTAAAGGAAAGCAAATCTGTTTCAGTAAAAGTGTTCAGTTCTTTTAGCAGGAAGTGTTGCCCTTCTCAATCTGATTCAGTGAGGAAATAAAGAATTAATTGCTCATCTAGGAAACATTTCAGATTACAGTTACAAAGAACTAAAAGGCTGTTATCATTAATCACTTGGCTTTTGTTTCACAAGAATGGAGTTTACAATCTCTTCTATATCCTCTCCTGACTTTCCAGGAGAATGGAAAATCCTCCCCTGAAGGCCAGACTTCCTCTTCCACCAACAACTGCAGAGAACTCTTCTTGCTTAGTCCTCTAAGGTAGCAACATCACTGAAAGCAGCTGGGGAAAAGAAATCTCAAAGCACTGCTGGCCTTAGGAACTCTGCAGTTCCAACTACCCCTTGCAAGAGAAACACTGACGAAAAGCAGACGTTACATTAAAACAGAACAGTCTATAAATATATAAATAGAGATTTCTAATTCTCTTGTATTTCCCGAGCGTGAGTGAATCTAAAACTTTTGCTCCTGACACACAGTAACCATAAATCTCTCTCTGGATTCTGAACACACCAGCAATTAAAGGATATTACACTGCTGAGATCACTTCTATCAACAGCAATTAAGTTTAAAAAAGCATAAAACAGTTTCTTTTAAAAATATTGAGGTATTATTGTATCCTTCCCTAACCTCTCCAACCAAGAAGCACAAAGACCTACAAGACAACAGCCCACAGGCAGCACTGCCTGCACTGAGACATCCCTTCAATGTCCTAAATACCCTTAAAACCCACACAGGACATGGCAATTACCATCTGTATTTCTGACTGATTCCAACAGAAACATCTTCTAAAAAGTTAAATCTGACCTTGAAACCCTGTAACAAAAACATTTACAGTGTTGTCTTATACACAAATTCCATGGCTACTACTGCTCGAGTGCAAGCCTGATTGGAAGGGATCCTGGAACAGGAACACAGGGACATGAACACGGAGTCCTTACAAACACCACGGTAAGCTTTAAACAATGCACTCTTCTCTGCCTAAAATCACTTTATTACGGACCAACATATAAGTGAATATGTGCCCTGCAACCCTATTAGTTCAGAAGTTTGTTCTAGACAAGTGGAGCAGCATTTATTCTTCAGTTTACAACCACTGAGGGTGAACCCAGCACTCACATGTAATAGCAGCACAGCGGCGAGGAACGACTGGCCTTGGCAGTAGCCGATCTCTTCATCATAGACAGAGTAGGCCTAAAAAAAGAATCAAGACTTCACTTGTATCTGTCTCGAGCTACAAACCCAAATAAAACAGAACACTGCATTGAGCACAGCTCCATAAAATGTTCATGGAGTGCAGCAGTAGCCATTCCAGCAAAGGAAAACCTGCAGGAGAATCAAAGTGGGATATAGAGAGGCAGTGGCTGGTTACAGTGATGCACCAAGGTTGCTGCAGCCTGTTAAACTACTTATCTGAGGGCTTTTACCTCTGAACAGGTGCCACAGGGACATTAGGAAGAGGAAGAAACACTAGGAATTCAAAAGAAAGTGCTGGAAGCTTAAACCATTCCAGCTGAGACAGCTAGACAACAAGCTGTCCATTGTTGTAATTTCTTCTTTTTAATAATCAGCTTCAGTGCATGTCTATGGCTTTACAACATTTATGGAGATACACAATTATCTCCAGTTAGTTACATAATTTGTCCAGCTTGATCCAGGCTGACAGGTCTGGAATCACATAAAGCCTTTGCACCAAACACTTCAGTGTTCACGAATCCAGGAGGGCTTTAGGTCTCCTGTGTGAATGCCACCACAACCAGCTCCACAGCCCCGATGGAGAACCAGCCTGAGCCTGGTGCCAGAGGCTGTGCCCATGACAGGTAATGCTAACACAGCCACAGTGCTCCCAGCCAACAGTCACACTGTTAATGATGTTAAATACAACTTACCAATACCAGCCCAGAAGAATGTAAAGAATACCTTGCATATTTTGTACAGGGAGTCCTGGCCATCTCCCCCAGTATCTTTAAAATAATCATGAGCAGGGAACGTTCGATTGATGTCTCGGGTGATAGCACTGTCTTGTGGAGACTCCTATTAGGAGAAGAAAACAGCATGTAAAATAAAGCACATCAAAAGAATATAAATTACAATATGCTAGGACTGAGACTGGGGAGATTTGCCGTGGGTTCTGTGCACTGTTTAAATGTAACAAAGCCCAGTGTACCCCAGCAGAGCTGTCTGCAGGCTGGCAGCTCCAGACCATGTTGGGAGAGATTTGGTTACAGAAGCACATCTGGGGAGGTCAGAGAGTGGCAGGAGGAGCAGAGACACACAGACACACACACTCGTGTTCCCGGCCATGGCAGTGCAGATGCACACATCCCCTGGAGACTCCTGGATGCCAACTCTGCCCAGGCACATTCCTGTTATCTCACAACTGCAGGAGTCACAGTCAGTCACAAGCAGCTGCTGCCCAAAATGCTGAGGAACCACTCCTCACCCCCTGCTCAGAACTCAACCAGAGAAAACAGAAAACTCAGTCTGAGCCCCAGACAGTGTTGTAAAGGAAAACATGAGACAGTGCAGGGACAGGTCCTGGATGAGCTGGGATTTCAGCATCAGGAAGATGGAACTTTGTTCTCTACACCACTCTAACACAATCAGTTTCAGATGCCTTGGACATTTGGAAAGCTGAACAGTAAGAAAAAGAGTTTTAATCTATCCAAATACCCCATATTTCTGTCAGGCAAACAGAAATAGGTTAAAAGTAAAAGATAGTTTAAAAAGTACATAATGGAATCCGTGTGAAGAACACTGAACACAACTTGTAGTTCTTTTCCTTCACCAAATGATTTTGCAAGCAACAACAACAAAATTACCACAGTGTGCTTCATTTTCTCTTCTGATTTTAATCCAAGGTTAATGCTCCTCTCTGGGGCTTAACACAGACATTTCATTAGGAAAGCATTATGCTGCTATTAGAATCAAGACCAGATTGTTTTGGAAATTATATCAAAAGTACTGTTCAGCATTGCAATTTGATAATAATTAACATGCTAAAGAGGTTTGTCTCATTACAAGGAAATCAGAAACAAATAAAATCTAATGCTCAGTAAATTTCATATAAATATATACCTTTTAAGTCAAGACAATTATGCTAATGGCTGGCTGTCAGCTTCGGCTGGTTTTGCAAGGAGGGAAAGACAAAGCTCAGAAACAATTCTTAAAACTTTAAACATGTGAATACAGACTTAGTGATAACTTTTAATTTCTTACAAGTTTGCAAGACTGAATTCCAGTGAAGTACTCTCAGGAGCACAGTTACTGGTCACTGCCAGCAGCATCCATGGTACCATAGAAGTGGGGTTCCTGAGTGTCACCTGTGTTCTGCTGCTATGGCAAAATAATCTCAAATCCACTTGCCTCTTAATCCACTTATTTAACAGCAGAGACCAAAGCATCTGGCTGGAAACTCTTAAGAGAGGATTCTCAAACAAATCACTCATTATGGCTAAAGAGAACTAATTAGTGGCCTCTCTGGCTTTGCGTGACTTGGTCAGCACTTGACTCCTGTGTCTCAGTGCAACTCCTCCAGCAATCTGTAACGTGAGTTCCTGCAGCTGAAACACAGCTTGGGGAGAGAAAAATCAACGGAAATGATAAGGTTTAAAAAATGTTTTTCAAACCATGGCTTTGAAATCTCCCCATTAGTACAAACTGCTGCAATCCAAGCATTGTGTAACCTTTTCTTTACTCCTATTTTTATACCTTGCTGTGAGAATTGGCTCAATGGGCAATTTCTCATGCTTTCAGGGGACTGGGAACTGAAGGAAACCCTTCTGAACCCACACCCTTCACAAACTGGGACTGAAAAATAGAAAGCTAAGAATGACAGGAAGAAAAAGAAAGTAATAAAGAAAACAGAATGGAAACCAGCCATGAGAACTGAGGCGAGTGTAGTGAAGATTAAAATTCTCATAACAGTTTGCTGCTACGAAGGAAAGCAGGAAAACGTAGATGCTCAGACTCAGAAAATGCCCTTCCTCCCCTCTTTTATGCACTTTAAAATATTAGGGGAGTTATACCAAAACCTTCCTCTTCAGTTGATTTAATCAGAAACTACGTGAGTAATTATGGAAACCAGGATGCAGTCCAGCTGGGAAAAGCTCATCTATTCTGTCAGGCTGTATATGAAAGCATACTGGCTCCCACCTCCTAAACCTGACACACTTAAAAGACATTTTCCGTGTATTTTCACGATCTTCAGGGAGCATCCCAGCATCTGCAAACCATGTCACGCAGTTCCAGCCTTGATCAACATCCTCAGACTGAGACTGTGTTACTTTAGAAGCTTCTGTAGCTTTAGGCACAATTAATGACATGGAAGAGCTGGAGTTCCCTCTTCCTGGGGCTGATCTACTTGCAGTTTCCAGCAGCTCAGGTTCATTCCTCCTAATCCTCTACATAAACCCAAGAGGATGAAGAAGCAGCAGCAAACAATTGCTAAAGGGACAAGATTTGTGATGCAAAAAAATGAAATAAGAAACCTCCAGAGAACAGAGGAAGCTGCCTGCTGGGAATGGCTCATCACCCAAAGATCAGCTCCTGTCCACCAGGCTCCTGGGGAAATACGCTGGGGGTACAAAACAAACCTCGACCTAGACACAGGTTGGCTTCAAAATCACCACAAAAATGGAGAAATTGTGAGGTCCAAACTTTAGGTTCCCCTTGCCCCAGCCCCCAGAATGATTCCACATGTCGAATTTTGCTCACTGGGTGAGTTATCTGACACACCCACCCCGATCCCAAACTGTGCTTGACTCTCACTCTTGCCACAGTGGATCCATTTCCACATTCCAGTTATTCCTTAGGAAGGTCCCACTGACTACAAGAATTCTGTCACACGGTCAGAGATCACTGTGGGAAGGGGTCTGGAGTCTCAGTCCACCAGTGGAATTTTCCTTGCCTTGCCCAGGCTGGGATCAGCACGTGGTGTGTTGCTGCAAAGCACACACAAACCACCCCAGAGCACCCCAAGCCAGGGAGAGCTTTCAGCAGACCCAGCAAGCAGAAGGAGCCAAAATTCTCTGCAGTTTTTGTGGGCAGCAGCAAGGGTAACATTACACAATGGGGATAAGTTATTTTGAGCATATCTGTGCATTTTAAGTACATTGAAAAACATTAAATGGTTTTTTGATAGCTATTTTCAGCGTTAGGCGGATCCTGTGCTACCAGCTCTATTTTGCAGGTTGATGGCATTCCCAGAAACACTTTTATGAAGCAATATTTACACTGACTTTTACACAAGAGTGCATTTCCTGCATTTGTCTCGGCCCAAACCACTGGAGAAGGTTTTGGTAAGAGGAATTACACCTGTTCCTGCGAACTCAAGGAAGTGTCACAAACCCCACCTTCAGAGTAATGTACTTGTTAACTTCCCACAAGGAATGCTGCTCACAGAATGTGTTACCTGGAGTCAGCACTTACCGAGAACACTCACAGATAAATAGTATTTGTGGAAAAAACCTGAATAATTTAGACAAATTTGGAATGGTAAGACACTGCAATTGGATACAATAGTGCATTGATACAGCATAGTTTCAGGCCAAATATGGCAATATAGTGCAATGCTAAAAATAAAAGTGAATCCCTTGTGATATCCAGCCCTTTCACTCTGTTCGTTTCCTTGTAGGGCTCAAGTTTCCCACAGGAAAATTACAGCGAGGAGTTTGCCTACAGTGCCCTGCAGCATGTATGGATACAGCACAAACACAGACCACGCTGGAAGGTCTTCCTGCTCCTGCACTTACTACAAGACTGTTTAGAGCAATCAAGGTAAGAGCAAAAAGCCCCACCCCGTGCCAAGGAACACACCTTCACCAGCACACTTACAGAGAAGTCATCCGAGACAAGCCGTGAAAACATGTGACGTATCATTTATTTCTTAAATGTATTTATGATCCATTCAGACCTTTCAAATAAAGTGTACAAGTGCATTTCAGAATAAAAAACTACACTCTTCACACAGCTCTGTAGAACACTACATTTCATCAAGAAACTTGAAGCAAAAACTTCCTATTAAACCACCCATGCATCCTTTGGCTACAATAATATAACTGATCAACAAGTACTGCTAGTCAATTCCAAGTTTCCCTTTAAAGAGAAGGAGCATCCTAAAATATGCCACCCCTTCCAGAGACCTCTCTTTAAAGAGAGAATATTAAATAAATTAGCTAGGCTTTTAGGCAAAACAGTAAGGCTACTTAGTACTGTTGATGCATGATCCATATATTTGGAGAACAGGCAATCCCAGGCTATGTGAAATGCGTCAACAGCCCTTGAAATTTTAGAAGTATCAAGATTACATCAATCCAGAACAAATGGCAGACAAAAATGTAACCAGTGGAACAATCACTGAAAAATGTGCAGTTTCTCGTAGGATGGGAAGTGCTGATAACAGAGTCAGAAAAGTGTTTATAAAATCTGCTAAGAACCACACTGGCATTCTTAAAATTACATTATTGTACAAAGCCCTAAACTCTGTGACTGTACAACCACTGCCGTGCTAAACTGCTTGTTAGGAGATACGTACAGACACATATGTAAAATACACATATATAGTTATTTGAAAACAATCAATTTAACATGGCAGTGACCGTACAGTTGCACAGCACACAAATATATATATGTATGTACATCTACAGCAAAAAGGAAACAAGCCAAGAGATGTATGACAACTGGGGTACACACCATCTCAAAGGGAATAATACAGTTCTTTGAGTTTTAATAGCTCATAGCAAAATTACCTCTTGGAAATAATTATGCAAAGATTTAGAATCAGATATTTACATGCTTCCGATTTATCTAGTTCCATTTAATAATTAAAAATATGCAAGTATTACTTTAAATCAGTAACATTTGTCGTTTTTGGCTCAACTGTAGTTTTTCTTATTATTAGTCCTAGTTGAAAAATCAGCTACAGAAATGTCTATTAAAACGATGGGGTGGAAGAACCCCTCTCCCCTGTATTTTAACAACAGTTCTGAGTTGGCACAAAACAGGTAATTCTAGAGCCCCAACATTAACTCCTCCTCAGCTGCCATGAGTATGGAAACACCCTCCATGTGCAGATGCGAGCCAGAGCAGACCCAGCAGAGATGAGGACCCTTGAGGAGCCCACCCTGACAGTTCTCACTGTGTCAGAATTAAACCAGCATTAGAGAGTCGTCAGGGTCAGCTTGGCTCTAATTCACCTGTTTGCTTTTCTAATCTTCTTTGGTGGATGTTTCTCTGTAGTTCTTCCTAGCAGGGGTTTCACACTCACAGCTCCTTCTCATCTTTTAATACAAAACAATTTCCAGCATTAAAAGGTGCACAAAGTTCTTACAAACACACACATACACATTCTCACCTGTGATTTTATCTATTCTTGGCCTTTTCACTGACATTCAGGAAAAAACTACCAGTTGGAACACTACTCATGTAAGGAGCTGGATTGTCTCCCAAACAAAACTCCTCCTAAAGACCCTCTGACAACGTCAGATCTCCACAGAACACACCAGAATAACCCCACTGGTGGCTTCTGCTGTACCAGGTTCTGTGAAAGGTGCAAGGAGACAGGTGGGACACAAGAAAAAACGAGCATCACAGAGTCATGGAATGGTTTGGGTTGGAATGGACATTAAAGCTCATCCAGTTCCACCCCCTGCCATGGGCAGGGACACCTTCCACTATCCCAGGTTGCTCCAAGCCCCATCCAACCTGTCCTTGGACACTTCCAGGGATGGGGAGTCACAACCTCTCAGGGCAACAGAGAGGTTTTAAAGCAAGATCACTCCACTGTATTTCATTCAGCAAAGCAACCTAAAAGCACATGCACGCACAGCCTCCCATGCTCGTGGTTTAATTGTAAACAGCATGTGAAAAAAGCAATTAAAAAAGGTATGAATACAATTCTGAAATCCCTGAAGAAAAGACATACCCACGAGTATTAAGAACAGTAAAAAAGCTCATCATTAGCAATTGCAAACTTGTTTCCATCCTGTTGCATTCGTTAGAGGAATACAAAATTGAATCGAGTGTTTACATGCTAGAATTACAATAGAAACTAGATTTCAAAGGTTACATATGGAGAGAAATGTATCAGCATAGGAACTTGCAAAAGACTGTGCTGTACAGCATTTCTAAAGACATGAGTCTGTCAAGACAATACACACAACTGCAAATCCTTTCAGACAGTACAAAAGCGTGGCTGGAGGTAATGCTGCTCTCTGTTCTCTGAAAGGATTAACTGCACCAGTATTTTTAGTAGGTTTTCATGACAATTTAACCTCAAGAAATACCTAACCCCTCAAAAACTGAGGTGATCAGGAACATACAGGTACCTTACAGCCCTCAGGTTTTATTTCTTTGTACACTAAACATCAATTCATTTGACAGCATCTACAGAAAACGTTTTAAAAAATGTTTTTATGAAATACTTTTAATACTCAGTAATGCTAATATTTAAAAATACTTCACAGTGTGGTACTAATGTAACTTCATAAAACGAGCAACTTGAGTTCGCTAAAGCTCAAAGCCTTACATCATATTAAAATAGTCCAAAGATTCCACACACACACACAGAGAATCACTAGCACTATAAATATACCTAAGCCACTTTAGTGCAAAGTCTGGTTTTGCTTCCCCTGACAAATCCCTCTATATTCCTGCCAGCATATTAAAATGTCATCCTTTACTAATCTAATTATTGATTTTCAAGGATTCATTTACAGTTGAAATCCCAGAAGAACTTTTTTCAATTTACCATAAAAGTAATGACTTGGTTTATTAAGCATTTGATTGCTTGATTCACATGGTCTCTGTAAGTCTGAGAATGACTCGCATATGCACAGCAAGATTTGAGTTCATCTTTATGAGGAGCCACTCGAATTTATTTCACCTTTTAATAAAAGGATCTCCAGTAATGACCATCAGAGAGAAGCCAAAGCTTTCAATTACAAAATTGCTATCCTCATCTTACAAATTCATAAATAGAGGTCAGAACAGAAAGTCTGCACTCCCTGCTCTGTTCCAACCCCCCTGTGCTGCACCTCAGGCCTCACACACAGGCAGTGCCCAGGTGAAGCATTCCTCAACTGGGGAATGTTCCTTCCAGACATGGGTGTCTATCTAAACCCCTATTCTAAACAAAATCTAATGCAATGTGCATCCACTTGGCATTTCTAAAAACTTCTCAGCAAATAAAGCTACTGGTTATCAACCCACCAACAGGCCTGTCCCACAGGGACCTGGTGCCTCCTGATCCCTCCTGGAGGAGAGCCTGCACATCCTTTGATCAGCTCAGGGATTGCAACACTCCCCCAAAACAGCTTCAGGACAAAACAAAGATGACTTTAACAACTTCTGCTTTTCACTTGAAACAACCACAAAACCACCAACTTGAGGATCTGACTGTACAGATTGCTGAAGGACATCTGAGGCTGTAAAGAAACCTGGACCTGGACTAGGACACAGGAACATCACTTCTGCTGATGTTTTTGTTAACTGCTAAAGCTCAAGAGGTGCAAATGGGATATGGTGAAATCCACAAACATTTCCATTTGCAGCCACCACTGAATGTCTGTAGAGCAGACACACATTGTGGCTGTTTTCAACTCTGCAATGAGAATAAGAACTGAAAGATGACAGAACTCAATACTGCATGGAGAAACATCAGCAAAGCTGCCTCCAGAAGCAAACATTTCACCTGTCTAGAAAACCATGTCACAGAAAAAAAACCTGAAAAGCTGACTAAAAAAAACTCTGTCCCATCAGATTGTTTCCCTATGGCTGGAACACCTCGGACAGACAACCATGCCACAGACTGACATTACCTGAACTCAACTGAGGGGCTGATGGTCACCCCAGGTCTGCAGGGAATCCCTTTGGGATGGGAGTGGGACAATCCAGGCTCGCAGGAGCTGCCTCCAGAGAGTAGCAAAGCAAAAGCAAGGAGGTTAAACTCAGTATTTTTAAAAAATGTGTATTGTAAAGAAAATGACCAAATTAAATATCAATTGTTCTGACCAACCTCCAGCGAGTTTCCTTTCTTTGTTTCCATTGGCCACAACTTTCAGTTTCTTTCTCTAAAGACAACCTGGTCCTACACTTGCTAAATTTTATATTTGAAGACCTATCCTCTTCCAAAAACATAACTTCAGTATGCTTTTGCTTATGTGCAGAAACATCATTCAAAGCACCTCTGCAATGCACAGGCAATAAGGTAAATAACTGGAATTAAGACATCAGCCTCTAGAAGCCAGGAGAACACACTTCTCCTCTGGTGAAAATGGGACATTCTCCCATCACCCTAAAAGAGGGGCTGTTTGCTTTGATGGAGACAGCCTGATGGCCCAGTGGCCTGACCAGCTGCAGCCTCTCCCCAGGCCTGGCCTGACCACAGCCCCACACACACAACAGTATTCACTGGTTAGAGAATATCTGAGATAAAGATAATGTCTGGGTAAACTTGGATTAAAATCTGAGTTAGCCTTGAATGACACCACAAGAAGGAAGGGTCACTGTATTTTGAAAAGCCATGGAAGGGAAGAAAAAACACTTCTAAACCAAACAATAAAATAAGAGCCAAGTCAGGCAAATGTTTCAGCAGGTGCTTCAAGTACTCAGAACCAAACATGTACTAAAACAACAACAAAAAAAGCCCTCCAAAACCTTCAACTACTCTTACTAAATTAAAATTATCTAAAATAGATGAATCAAGTAATTGGAAAATTTCTTAATGGGCCTTTTGTTTGTAATGTCTCACGGCAGATTCCTATGTTCACATACTGCTTCCTAAGAAATACTTTTTAAAGCACCAACCTGAAGGAGGAGTTCTGTCAATTTCAAACCCTGATGTAAGATCAGACTGAAATATTTCAGACTTCCTGACTCATGGAGTTCCTGCCTTGATCATCACAGCACTTGGGAACACCACAATAAATAGCAAAAAATCTGCATATTGAATTTGCACACTGAATGTTTCCATCTCATATCACATCCAGGCCTTGGAAATGTCTTTTTTCAGAACAGACAAACTGCTGAAATATAGGATTCTTACACATAAAGCCTTTATGTGAGCCAGAGGAAACAATGCCATTGAGAATTCTCTCTCTTGCAATCCTCTGTGCCTCGGTACTTTGTACCACTTTCTTCCTGTCAAAGACTTGTGACAAATATCCAAGACTGCCCCTTGGCACTCTGACACTGAGCCATGTCAGAATTCCAACTAGAAGAAACATATTTCTGAGTGATAAGAAGCTTAAAAACAAGTACAGACTCCCTAACAACATATAAAGACTGTAGAAACTAGTAACATTTAATTTAAAAAAATTAACAGTAGATAACAGCAAAACTTGTGTTTCACACAAAAGATTTCTGTTGAGTTTTAAAATATTCTCACTTGTTTGAGATCATAAAAAAATAATATTTCACAGATATTTTCCCAGTCTATTTGGAAAATGACAACATAATCACAACCTAAACTTCCAGTAATCTTTAAAAAAAAATAAAGAGTTCCACAGGAAGCAAATTACCACCTTCTGAGAAGTTGTGAGCATAGAAATCCTTCCCATGGCACTAAAAAAAGCCACTGAATTGCATCCTGCAAACTGAACCTTCCAGCAGCTTAATTTGAAAACGAGGCAGATAACTCTAATAAAAAATAAATTCATAGTCTGAGATGGAACTTCAAAATTAGTTCATTTAATCATATCACAACCCAATTTTTGTGAAGATGCAATTTGATTTGTCATCTCCCCAGCATGGCATGCATCTGTGCAATGCTCTCAACACCGACCTCTGAAGCACCCAGCACACTGGGACACAAACACACCAGGAGAGGATTGGTTTCCTATGTGCAAGGATGAAGATGATCCAACTGGAAAGTCTGCTGCCTGCCATTGCCAGCACAGACTGGGATGGGAAGGACCCTTGTGCCTGTGTTAGCTGCATGACAAAAGGTGTTCAGTGGACTGCCGAGAAACAAGATCATGTTTGTTTAAATTGTTTCTCCCACTGCTGGCACAGTGAAGGGGATTCACCCCCTGCAACTTCACTGAAGACAACAGACTCAAACGTTATAAATACTTAAAACATCTGAACACACACAAACCTACATCAACATTAAATTAACTTAGAGGGAAAAGACGCAATTTAAAATTTTAAAATATTAATAAATTAACACAGACAAGAAGAGAAATATTTGACACTAAAACTAAACTACTGAGGCAACACTAAAAGTGTCTGTACAAACAGTGGACGAAACTTGAATGTATTAACTGGCTGCAACTCCTCTCTATCCTCGTCTTTTGGAGACTTCCAGATTCTGATTTTCACCTCTCACAGAAATCATCTGAGCTGAGGAAGACTTGGAGATGAGTAAGGCAACTGAGAACAGCCCGGCTGTTAGGAATGTTACAACTGAACCTCTGCTGCAAAGCAGCAACAGCTGCAAGAGTGCATCTGCATCTGGAACAGCCACTGCGCTCCAAGTGCAATTCCAGGCTCAGGGCTGAAGTAGCAACTGCTTTAGCTCCAGTTAAATCTCTATTCCATGATTTAGATCCCTTACCAGTTTCAAAAACTTTCCAAATTCTCAAAAACTAGCACACAATGCTCCTATTTAAACCCTCTATTTAGCCATAAAAAACCCCCAACAGCAACAACCTCTGCTCTCCAGCTTCCACTTACACCTTAAACTGCCATTTCTAGGGTTTTAGGCCCCAGCAGATTCTTCTCTTATATTAAGTTCAATCAAATGCTATTTCGATGATACACTGCATCACTTCAAAGACTTGGAAATGTTAGATAAGGTGAAGAGTCAGAGAAAAACTGTTGAGAGTTTACCTGAGAGGCTGTTCCAAAAATACCAAACACACACACACTTTGATAGTGATATGACTAAAGCCCTTGAATCGTTCCCCAAAGCCCACCTTTGCCATCATACCCACAAAGCGCTGGAGGACAATTAGCCAGCTGATGGGCTTTGAGCTGATTACACCACTTGTTTTACAAATGAGTCACTACACCCCTGTGCTCCCCCCACGGCTGTCTGCGTCTGACCAAAATTCCGACTGCCAGGGCTCTGCAGAACAAACCCCTCGGGCGTGGCTGCCAGGAGCCAGCGCAAGCCCCGCTCTACACTCTGCCATTTACTGCAAAAGAGAACAAGAAATGTCGGCGTGAAGGCGGCAGGGTTTAGACAACCTGTGTTCTTAACATTTCAGATGAGCTGAGGAGGAAGTTTATCTCAAGAGGTTCGGACTGCGGATGAAATACACTGGAAGCAGATCAAGATACCACTGAAGTGCTTTGCCCCAGGGCTCTCCAAGAGAAGCAGGCAGCAGTACCCGGGCTTCTGCCCCATCCTCCCCAGAACAGGTACACACACATCCACGAGAGGAACTCAAGTGTACCAGCACCGAGTGCTGACAAATACACGCCATGCCAGGAATGCTTCGTCCTGCTGCTCTTTCTCTCCTTCCCCATTTCCTCGCTGGCAGCCCCCCCGAGACTGCACTGGAGCAAATGTGGATGGGCAGCAGGGCCGGGCTGTAGCAATCCTGGCATGTGATGGCACAGACACAGGCTGGAGTCCTCCAGGGCAAGGCATGGAGAGGAGAGGCCAGGGCGCACAGCACAGCACAGAGCAGGGGGGTGTTTGCAGGAAGGACGGGGCAGAGGATTAAAAATATGATCTTGATCTAGAACAACACAGACCTGAAACCATTTAACAAAAATACAGTCTTCCCTCTGGCCAAGAGAATTACCCCAATTCTGAAAACATCAAATTGTTCTTCCCTATCCTTTTTTCATTCCCAACATGACTAGCAGCACACACCAGCTGTAGCAGAGGAGCTCAGGGAATTCCCCACTCGAAGCAGCCCAAGGCAGTGATGGGAAGCACAAGGAGGGACACAGGGAGGCACAACTTGCTCTCAGAGCAGGAGAGACAGAGGGACAGCCCTGCACCAGGGACAGGGTGACAGATTGCAATCCACCACTACAGGAATACTTGGTTCACTTTCATTTCCAAAATGCCATTAGTAAAAAGACAAGGATATTCTTTAGGAAAAACTCAACAATTTGAGGGCCATTCTGCCTTCTTAACAGCACGACAGTACTGAAAACATTGAATCTAGGCTAGCTCAAACAAGCTGTGGTCAATGAGATTTGGTTTCTCAGATATTGCCTTTGTCTGACCAGTTAGATACGCTTTTGCCAACAGGATTTAGCTCCTGCTATATTTGAACCATCTTTAATCCCATGAAGGCTAAAGAAAAATGTCTCTGATTTAGCTCTGTGCACTTATGAATAACTCAAATACTACAGTTAAATTTACAACATAGTTCCCTTAGCTGTTTAGAAGACAATTGTTTTCTTTCCTTTCCCCTTAAGTTCTAGTATGTAAAATATCAGAAGAATTTAGATTGAAAAAAAAAAAGGGACATGTTATTTTTAAAGTTGTTCTTGAGAAAATTTCCACATACAAACCCGTGGCATTTCTCCACTGGTTTGAGAATAATTTTCACATGTTGGCATCATCCTTGAGTGGCTGCCACAACTCTGGTATCATAAAGCAACACGTATTTTCTCTTAGCTTATCAAAACACATTTTATTTAACTGCTAAATTTGGTCTGATCCAAGCTTTTTCTCTTACTTCACAACTAACAGGAAAACGCAGATGCCGCACTCTGATCCAAACATGCATCCTACCAGGGAAACGGGCACGGAAGCCAGGTCAGCCCTGGGCGTGCCCAGATCACATCGCTGCACTCACGGCTCATTAACACTGAGTTCACACTAAAATGTTCACATTGTTCACTCCTGTTCTACCAGTCCTGTCTAGGTAGCACTGAAAAACAAATCGTTTGGCCCCTTCTGTTCTGACGTTGGAACGTTGTGTCAATATACTTTGGCATATATTTTAAAAATCCCTGTAATATACCATAGACTGTGACATTTCCACTTCAGATCTATCATTTACATGTGAAGCACGAATCTCCAAAGAACCCAGTAAAGCTGTAAGAAAGACTACATTTTGCCGAAGCTCTCAGACACCCACTCCATTCAGTCACACCAGCTGGAGAGGTAAGTGTCAAGATACAGCTTTATTCTTTAAAATGAATGTGGAGGTGAAACTCCACAGCCTCCTCCACAGCAATCATTTTTTAAAGTGAAACCACAACGATATGTGCTCCTGATTCTTCTATGTCAGCAGCATTTCTCAGAAACCTTTTTGCAAATCTGGACATCGTAAAATCGTATCTAAGTTATTTTGCAATTTATGCAATTGTCCCTGCACTTCCCAGTCCGGCTGACAGGCGTCCTAGACATGACATCCATTGGAAGATCTTTTGCTCCTAGAGGTAGAGGAGTCCTTAGCTACCCTCTGTCTAGCACACGAGGCACAGATGGCCCCCGAGAGACGCTTCAGCCCCTTCTGAAAGACACTGTTGGAGAGACTGTAAATGACACAGTTGCAGAAACTGTTGCTAATGGCAAGCCAAGTGGTCAAGAAGGACGCCATGCGGTTACTGTAGACATTGGAGCTCTCCAGCAGGAAATAGATGATGTAGGGCAACCAGAGGATGTAGAAGACACTGGTGATGCGGAAGAGAACCATGGCATAGCGCTTGTCCGGGCAGGGCTGGGCCTCCCCGGCCTCCCCGTCCTGCGAGCTGAAGCGCACCCGCCGCTCGTTGATCTCCTTGGTGTGCTGCTGGCAGATGCGGAAGATGTTGAAGTAGGTGAAGCAGACGATGAAAGCAGCCGGGGCATAGAGCATCACCACGATGAAGAGGGTGAAATAGGGATCGGTGTTCCAGGAACTGGCGCACCACTGGAACACATCCCCGTGATATCCAGGCTTTCCCCAGTGAAAGGAGGGTAAGAAGACCAGGCAGGAGTAGAGCCAAATGGTCAATATGCAGATTCGCAGCCTCCACGGGGTAACCAGCGTGTTGTAGGTCAGCGGCTTCGTGATGGCAATGTATCTGTCAATGCTGATGCAGGCCAAGGAGGCCATGGAGACGCTCTTCAGCACGGATACCACATAACCAAAGATTTGGCAAACCAAGGACTCACTTAAAACAATAGGATAGTGCAGCAGAGACAAAGAAGGCACCAGACAGCTCACACCCACCAGGAGGTCAGCATATGCCATAGTCTGGATGAAGTAGCTGGTGGTGTGGTGGTTCAGCAGAGGTGCACAGTGAAAGACAAATATCACAATAATGTTGCCCGAAATAATCAGCACCATGAGGAACACAATAATAACCACTTCCAGGAGGCAAAAATTGATGGTCTCCAAATAGCTAATGGCCAGGAGACAGAAGGGCCGGCCACTCTGGTTGCCAACCAAAGAGGAGTTCATCTTGAGCACTGCAGTGATCTCTCTACTTCATGCTCCTGCCTGCTGCCTGCAGCCACTCAAGGCAGCTGCTGTCATTGCGGCTGGTGCTGTGTGTGCAGCAATGTCAAAACCGGAGCTCCGGTCCCCAGGGCTGCTCCAGATGCTGCTGCTGTGCATTGTCTGCAGCACAATTCCCCTTTAAATCCGGCTCCCCGCCGCTGCCGGTGCACCGGGACCCAGCGGCAGGCATGTCAGCAACTTCCCCAGCACACGGGAGAGGGCTGATACCGATGCCCTCCTGGGTGGGCTGCCGCGCCGAGGAGGGATGAGGGGCTGGGGGAAGAGGGAGAGGAACCTTCACCGAGTCAGGACGAGAGTCCTCCCAAAGGCTGACAGAGAGAAGGGGAAAGTGTTTTACAGAACCGCCTCTCCCTCGCGCTGCCACCTCCGCCGCTCCCCTCCTTCCCCAAGCCCTGCTCAGCGCTCCCCGCCGGCCCCGGCTCCAGCCCCGCTCCCTCCCCACGCCCCGGCCGGCGGCAGCGGCAGGCGATGCTCCCCGGAGCGCCGGCAGCCGGGCGGGGGGATGCGCGGCGGGGAGGGCGGGGGTCCAGCCCTTCTCCGCTGGCTCCATTTTGCACAACGCTTTTGTTCGCCGCCTCTCCCGGCCCCGGCGCCGCCGCCCCGGCCCCACCGCCGC
>WBMZ01014715.1:0-60407 GCA_013400975.1 Atrichornis clamosus
GCCGGGCCGGGGGACGGGCGGGCCTCGGGGGGCAGCGTTCCGCCCGCGGGGGCGACGCGGAAGGAGGCGCGGAAGGTGCCTCCTCTCTGCAGTGACAGGGCGGGAGGAGGCGGCCGGGGCGCTGCGTGTCACCCCGGCGGCGAGAAGGGTGCCCGCGGTTGCAGGGACAGCAGGTGCCCTGCTGCACGCCTGGGAAGGAGAGGCGCCAGAGGAAGGGTCTCCTTGGAAGAGCGTGAGTCCCTCGGAGCCCAGCGGAGGGAGCAAGGTGCCTGTGGAGCGGGGAATCGCTGCTCCTGCTCCCGCCCCGCAGCGGGGACTTCCTGGGCGGACGTCCTTAGCGAGGGCTGGGCTGGGAGAGGTCTGGCAAGCCGTGCTTAGGGCACGGGCACTTGTTGCCGAAGGAGGGTGTCAGCTTTTGGAATGAGGAAGGAGGTTGCCAGATCTTCCTTCCCGCTCACCAATGCTGTGGATTGTTACACGTCTTGTTACAGTACAATTATTGTCGTCTTATACCAAAGTATCTTGCTTTGATGGTTTGTATTTTTTGGTAGAACAAGCGTGAGTTTTTTGACGGGAAGAGTTCCCGTCCAAAGAAATGCTCACAACGTTAGATATTTATAAAAAATTCTTTTTGAAAGTGGAAGGATGTGATCTGTGCTTAGTCGATAGAAAACTACAGCAGCTCACAATAATCCTTGATGCAGACAACATTAGCAAATGTGCAACTTACACATATAGCTTTATTTTAGAAGCATATGAATATACAGAGTGTCTAGTAATAAATGTGTCTTAATGAGCAGAAAGGCTTTCTTACACTTTGCACAGTGACTACATTTTTTCTACATTTTGACTCGAATTATTCTGATGCGTTGCTTGACTGTCAAGAACATGGTGGTAGAGATCAATTTCATTGCTAATTATGCAGCTCACAAAGGACATTTACATGGTTTCATCATGGGACCTCAGAGCTTCCCCCTCTCTTCCTAAGTAAGGGATGCAAGAAAGAACCAGCTGTGTATGTAGGTTTAACTTACCAAATCTTAAAATGATTATGGAATGATACTGGGGTAAACATGTAAAATTAGAGTTTCACGTTCTGTAACTTTCAAAATCCCAGATTTGATGATTGGGTTTTTTCTTTGGGTGGTTTTTTTTGGGTTTGTTTTTTGGGGTATTTTTTTGTGTGTCTTGTTTTTGGTTTGGTTTGGGGTTTTTTTTTGTTTTGGGGGGTTTTTTTCTTTGGTTGGTTTTTTGTTGAATGTGTTTTCCTACGTGGCCCAGGTTGATCTGAGTTTGTGTAAAAGTATTAGTTTTAAAGGTGGTTGGATTATTTTCTTTTTGAGGGTTTGGCGATGGGGCCAAACTCTTATATATTCATACTGCGTGGTTTTTCCCTAAATTTCCATTGGCTTGTGGAAGTGACCTTAACATCCTTGTTGGAACAGCTAGCAGAGTGAGAGCAGTAATTTAGATTAACATGTTCAAGGGCTCTGGGCAGGACTGCCCAGAGGCACAGCGGGGGCAGGCAGGACCCCCTCAGTCTCATCAAAGGAAGTAGCCCCTGGTTCTGTCACTGGGGAGCCAGCAGGAGTCACCAGGAGGGCTGTCTGGAACAGCTCACAAGATTGAGGGGGCTAACTGCCTAGAAATAGGGGGCATATGGAATGCATGAGAAAAGCGTCTTGTGACTGTACAAAATTTATGGTGTGCTCATGGGAGAGACTAAAGGAAGGTGGTTTGAGGAGGAACAAATATGGGGAAATAAAA
Organism: Atrichornis clamosus; assembly: GCA_013400975.1. Taxonomy (NCBI): domain Eukaryota; kingdom Metazoa; phylum Chordata; class Aves; order Passeriformes; family Menuridae; genus Atrichornis; species Atrichornis clamosus. The sequence continues at coordinate 1,768 of WBMZ01014715.1, forward strand.
GGGTAAGATGAAGGGCCTGGTCAGTTGGAAACCAGTGGCTGGTCAGTATGTTTGACCGTGTCCTGGGCCAGATTGCCACAGCCTGTCCACTTTTCTCATTAAGGTGCACTTCTGTCTGTTTTCCTGGATGAGAGGACTCTGGGCCATATTCTTGAGTACATACTGAGCTCTAAGTGCCAGCAAATGGAGACACACAGCAACTTACAGGAACCTCCGTGTCTGGTGTGCCAGCAACTGCAGAGACTGGAGTGAGTGAGGGCCTAAATGCCCAGCAGCTGGAGAGGAGACTGTAAGTCACAGAGGCTTGTGTGTCTGGAGCACCTGTAACTGGGGAGACTGGAGTGCGTGAGTATGGTGTTGGCCAGGATGCCGGTGTGTGGTTGCTGGTGTGTGTCCTGAAGGGCTAGCTAGTGAATAGGATTAAGAGGCTTGGGAACCAGGTTTTGAGGCAGCTGCAAGTGTGGGACAGGTACTAGTGAGATCAGAGTCGTCAGTTTGACGACAGAGTGGGGTTCTGGGGAGGCTGAGGATTCAGGATTGATTCCTGAATAGGTCGAGGTTCTGAGACCAGTTACAGAGGGATCCACATTGTGTATATTCCCCACTAGCAGACCTTTGTCCTGGTCAGCTGGGGAGAGGAGTAGCACAGGGCCAGGCCATGTTTGTGTTTGCATGAACACTTGGGTTTAGCTGTGCTGATCTGTATGGTCAGCCATGTGTATATACATGCACAGCCATGGGAATACATCCTCAGCCTAGCTGAATCTGGGCACATGGAGTTGCAGCAGCCTTGCCATCAGTGGGCTGCCAGGTTCAGCCCCTAACACAGAAAAATTCGTTTTTCTGTAAGCTTGAAGATGTAGAAATTGTTGACTCATGAAACTTAAATTTAGAACCAAATCTACAATGACTGTTATGTTGTGATAGAGTTTGCAAACATTTGTTGTTTTGATTGATGTGAATAGGGCTACCTACACGAATATCTAAATATCTGTATTTGGCTAAGCTTCCATGATAGAACAGTGGAGCATAAATTAAATTCAAACTTTATAGGTGTTTTTTTTAATAGTGTGTTTTTAAACTCGAGAAGTAAAAATAGAAATGCAAATAAAAATGGGGATCTTTTAGTGACCTGGTAGGTTTTGCACTTACCTTTTCCATCTCTGAATGTCACAGAATCGTAGCATCACAAAGTGGTTTGAGTTGGAAGGGACCTTTAAAGTCCAACCCTCTACCATAAGCAGGGACACCTTTCATTAGATCAGGTTATTCAAAGCCTCATCCAACCTGGCCTTAAATGTTTTGCATGTCTTCCCCCTGAGTAAATCTGAGTGTCGAAAAGAATATCAACCAGGAGTGGGGATTTTTATCATAATAACAACTGACCTTCCTTTTAGGCATTTTCTGGTTCTGGTATAATGCTGTAGTGTTCAGTTATTTCTGCTGTCAAGTTAAAAGGCTCAATTTATGTCAAATATCAAGATAACGCAAAAGAATAATTTATGTCCTGCTAACTGTTGGAGCTTATAAACATGGATACACACCCACACATGTTTTTAGTGACCCAATCTGTTGGTATAAAATTGATAGAGTGATAAGCAGATTATTTTAGATTGAAAACTGTATTTTCAGTGAAATATGAAGTACAGCTACCTATCTGCCCTGAGAAATCCTCTTTGCATGTGAAGTACTGCCAAATCAGCTTCTGATTTCCAATGTCATGAATGCACTTCTTTCATTTCTTAGCATTTTCAGTACATTTAATTTTTTTCTATAGAATTCAATCGTATATAATTTCTTAATTCAATGAGCAGCAGCTATTTTCAAGTTACTTTCATTTTTTTCTCTCCAAGCAAGAATAATTTTAACAGCTGTTAGAGCAAATAACTGAAATTGTATGGCAGAGAGACACCTAATATTGAAAAGTAGAATAGTGGAGACTTTTTCTTCTAGGTGTTGTAGCTATACCGTGTGCATGCATGGGTTTGTATTTTTCCCCACTGTGAATATGCCAAAGGAAGGTGTTGTTTTGTTGTGACCATTTCCCTGTGTGTATTGCAAATTTTGAGGGAACTTTGTGGTGATAGATGGGGAAAGCAAAACCAAAAAAATAATTTTAGGACAGCAGATTCTTTGCATTGTCATAGGCTGCTTGTGTGCATGGACATTTTGTCAAGGGTTTTGGGAGCTTTGCCTTTTTTTTTTTTTTTTTAAGGCACCCGATCAAAATCCTCATGTTTTCTTCTCAGTTTAGTGGCTTAAAAGACAATAGAAATAAAGCTGTAAACCAAGTAATTTTTTAAGGCCTGGATCACAAGTGATTATACAGCCAATTTTATACTTTGTGATGTGATGTCTAAAGGCAATCATTCGTCTCCACCAGGATGTAGTACTGAATTGAGGGGAATCAATGTGCAATTTAAAAATTGTATAATGTGCTAGTTCATATTAAAGAACTACAGCTCCTTATCAACCACAGTTACAATCATCTAAGTTTTATACTCCCTGTACATTTCTTGATCTTTATTTTGTGCTTAAAGTTGTGTTTTCAATTTTCTTTCCTTTTTCTAGCAGTGTGGAAAGAAAAGCGTTACTACGTGTTAGAGCTGCTTCACTCTCAAATTATCTTGATCTACGTGTGTACTGTAAATGTGATGGATTTCTGCAGGTGCCAACCTAACCACATGCACAAATGCATTCCATCGTTTACTTTCCCTTCAAGAGAGCAGAAGGACAGACAGAAAGTTGGATTTGGAGTGCGAGTTGCTGCAGTGATTCATGCAGTTTGCTTGGGGACAGCCTGTTTGCAACAGACTGCACAGCCAGCGAGAGAAGGGGGTGCAGGCTAAATGAGTTGTTTTGGTGGCTGCAGCTCTTCTCTGATCGATGGTTTTCATCGATGCTCTGTACATTCCATAATTTTCTTTTTTGGGCTCCCTAATGAACTAAATTGAGTTCTGCCCACTGTCATTAATAATGCTCCTACTGGAGGGAACATCGACTTGTTTGTAAGGCTCTGGCTTGAATTCAGTACATATTTAACAGTCAATGTTTTTGTAGTTTAGTCATGAGTTATTAGAAAATAGCTCAACTCTTTCCAAAGATGAAAAACCCTCAACAACTTGAAATTGGTTTTCAAGTGTTTGACGTATTAAAATTCATGCTTGTTTTTAATGTTTAAAACTCCCTCTATGCAGGCATAGATGCTGATTTGGTTTAATAAAAATGGTCAGCCAAGTCCTTTAGTTTTTGAGGAGCAAGGGTGTGGCTAACGTGGAGGGGTGTTTTTATTACTGGAATACAAGGGTTTTGAAGTGCAGAAGAGGCCTTAAGGCTGATGTACTTTCTTCTTTTCTTCCTTTTAAAAATGGGTGTTTCTGTATGAAAATTCAGATGTCATCTTACTCTTTCTTCCGAAAGTCTATCCTCAGTACTTCCTAAAAGTGTAGGGACAGCTGCCCTACTTTGGGAGTAGATTTGCTTTTATAACTTTTCAAAATCTGCTTGTCACTGACATCTGTTGCGAATTCCTGTAAATATACTTTATGCTGGAGTTTTAAGAACATCTTGTGACCATGTTGTATCTTGACCTGTAGATTTCCATTGATCAGCTTTTAGCGTCATTGAAGACTTAGGTATTAGGTTTTAAAGTGCAGTTTTATGGGCCGAAGAGAATAAAAATGTGAACATGTATTACAGTTTTATAAAGCAACTGCACTTTAATATACGTTCTTGTTTAAATGTTGTATAAATATAATGAATAGGGGTTTTTTATGTACAGCCACTATCAATGGATGTACAATTTTGTATTGATATTTGCATGGCTCTTGTATTTAAACTTCTGTGCAAGCCCAGGAGAACTGAATCTGAGCTAGAACTGAATTCTCTGCTTTCAGAGATTTGGTCCTTGATTTCTTCCTATAGTTTTAGATCTGATTTCTGTGTTAAGCCTAATGTATTTTTCATTTGATATTGACAGTGTCTCACCTTCAGGAGATGGCATCTTCTAAGTCTTTGATGAACCTTCTAACCTTCACTTTTGGCTCAGCAATAGGATTTTTCGTCTGCTATCTTCTGTTTAGCATTATACTAGAAGAGCAAGTTAAGATCCAGCCTCATGTTCTTCACAATGATCCACATGGTCAACACTCAGCAGACACTGACAACAATCAACTGCAAGGACAAATGAATTTCAATGCAGATGCTGGACAGCATAAAGGTATTTTATTACACCTAGCTAATTAGAAAATGTGCTCCCTTTTCATGCATTGCAAAATGTTGCTTTCTTCACTGCCAAGAATACGTATGAATCATTTTCTTTCACTTTCCCCATGTTCAGGTCACGTCAAAATAACTTTTTTTCTCCTGAGGTCTACTGAATGGTGTTTCTTTGTTTACATTTTTTATTACAGTAGTGGGGTTTTTTTCCTTAGAGTCCAAGTGTTTGTCCAGCTTCTGTATCCAGACTTGTTTGGAGCAGGAACATCTCAAATAAACTCTTGACACCAAATGGGAGTTTTGCTAAGCAGATACTTTTACTGGCAGTATAGATGTGGCTGGATTGCTTTTTAGCCTTAAGAAGTGAATTTTGGACCACTTCTGACTTTTGATGTAGCCTCTAAGATAAAGCTAAAAAAGAAAAAAAATCACTTTTTGGTGCAATCAGTAAAACACATAGTGGGGGCTGGGGTGGGGCAAGAGGACTCACTGTGGGCATGCTTTGCCAAGCTGATTATGCAGCAGTCCAAACAAAGATTGCAGTTTGCAGTCAAAACCAAAGAAATTCTCTTGCACTCTGGTTGTTTTTATTTTTCCAGAGAAGGTAGACCCCTGAGATACTTCAGGAATATTTTACACTTGGCACATCTCATTAAATGAGTTCATCCTAAATCCCAGATACAAACAGTGTTTGAGTAGGGACAGCTTGGATGAGAAAAATTGCACTGTAATGCATTTGCTGAAGCTGTTAGTAATTTGTTATTTAGACATATCTAAACTCCAAACTTTGTAAGACAAGTTTGTGAGTGTTTAACATGTAATTGTAGAACATTTTATAAAGAAATCTGAGCTTTAGTTGCATAAAGTGTAAGCAGAAATATTTTAATACCAGTTTTGCAGATTTCACTCTCTGTGAAATATTTTTTTACATGAGTTAAAATATGCATGTATCAGTGAGAAAAGGTTTCTTTGAGAGCAATGAATGTTTTGGCAGCTTGAAAAACATTTTACAGGTAATTGTTTATTCTGCTGGATTATCTGCAAATAAAAACATATTAGTTCAACAGTAATAGCAGTTTCATAGTATCCTAAGTTATTTAATATGTTACATTATTTCTGGCTTACCATTGGCTTTATTCTTAAAAAACATGTTGCTGTTTTAGAAATATTCATTAGGCTTTGTTAATTAACGTGAATATATATAAAAGAGCTTATTAGCTTTTTGGCCTTTCTGTGTTGTAATCCTGAAGTTGTATTCATAGTGAATGGCAAAAATATTGAGTTTAAAAATTTTCATTAGTCCTCCAACACCATAAAGAGGTTGCCTCCAAACAGTTTTTATGTACATACCAAGGTTTGCTAAAGCCACAATTCCCTGAGCAGAAACCCATTTTGATATGACTCTTACACTCTCCTTTATCTTGGGAAATTGAAATAGCTTTAAGAATTTTAGTTTCTTGTCTTTGAGAGTCTTGTTTGTTTCCTACTGGAGCCTAGCATTGAGTTCATTAACTAATACATTTGGAAGCAAAAGCCTCTTTTCTGTCTGCATGTCTTTTCTGATCTAGAAACAGATTATCTGGGGGTGGGGAGGGAGGAAGGTTGCTCTTAGTTTTCCTTGCAATCAAGTCTAATATGGTTTTGCAAATTTCCTCTTTTTTTAGATGAGGATAAAAATATTGCAGAGGGACTGTATCAGAAGGTGAAAATACTGTGTTGGGTCATGACTGGACCTCAAAACCTAGAAAAGAAAGCCAAGCATGTTAAGGCCACTTGGGCCCAACGCTGTAATAAAGTACTTTTTATGAGCTCTGAGGAAAACAAAGACTTCCCAACTGTGGGCCTAGAAACCAAAGAAGGCAGGGACCAACTGTACTGGAAGACTATTAAAGCTTTTCAATATGTCTATGACCATTATTTTGATGATGCTGATTGGTTTATGAAAGCAGATGATGATACATACGTTATATTGGACAATTTGAGATGGCTTCTCTCAAAATACAGTCCTGAACAACCAATATACTTTGGAAGAAGGTTCAAGCCTTATGTGAAGCAGGGCTACATGAGTGGAGGAGCAGGGTATGTTCTGAGCAAAGAAGCTCTGAAGAGATTTGTTGCTGCATTTAAAACAAACAAATGCTCTCACAGTTCCTCTATTGAAGATCTAGCACTAGGAAAATGCATGGAGATCATCAATGTGGAAGCAGGAGATTCTAGGGATACAAGTGGTAGAGAAACCTTTCATCCCTTCGTTCCTGAACATCACTTAATCAGAGGATACCTACCAAAAACATTCTGGTACTGGAATTACAATTACTATCCTGCTGTAGAGGTAAGTCCTTAGGAACCTGGTACCCATTTTGTGAAGTGCATCTGATGATGTGTATGAGCGTGTGATGTGTGAATTAGCAGTTTATTAGCAGCTCAGAATATTTTAGCAAAGACTGGTTTTCATGACATCCTCTGATACACATTGTGTTTAGATGTGTTAATACACTAATCAACTAAACGTGACACTAAAAACTTAATGTTCCAGAAGAGCTAGTGAATCTTAAACTAGTATTGCTGTTTTGCTATGTTTTTTGGATAGCAAAAAATTATGAAACCTTTTTGGCATGTTTGTGTAGTGTCACCACTTGTACTGTCCCTGCAAAGCTGCCGTTCAGTTGTGTCCCCCCGTACCTCACACAGTGTCCCCAGCATCTCCACCCAGCTGCCAGCGTGCAGGGAGAATCGAGTCCAGCATGGATCATCCCCAGGTGCCTGTGCTCCACAGAGCTGGGTCAAACAGTGTGGCTTAGGTACGTTAAAGCCACTGAAAGGGAAGGTGGCTCTGATACACTTTTATCTGCTACCCACCAGCAAACTTTGCAGAAAACGTACAGAAATAGGTCTGATTTTGAGACTTTTTCATTATTTTAGTTGGTTAGCATTGTGTAAGTGCTGCTGAAGTTACTGGAGGGACTGGTGGGTAATGGTATTTGTGATTGTACTGCCTGCTAGTCCTTTTCCCTTCAAATATATGCTGCAATATCCTGCTGTTACTGATAACTGTTAATAACTGATAGCAGTGTTACCTGGCATGAACACTGCACTACCTGCACTGCCCTCACTTTTTGGAAGGTTGTTAAAATGTACATCTAAGTTACTTGCATTGAAAAGATTGCAGAAGAACGAACATGGCCTAGAAGAGAAATACAGGCATGACCCCAACAACGAAATATGTTTAGATTTCCTTGTGTAGTTGTACTCTACTCCCTTTTGTAGAAGTGGAGGCAAGTATGAGAGCTGGCAAAGCTTTTTTTTTTTTTTTTTTTAGTTCTGTAGTTGTAGCAATGAAAATAGAATTTGTAAACTGAAACATTCTTACTGCAAGAGCTTCAGATTGTCCTTTGTGTTCCACTTCTGAAATTTCCAGGTTAAAAAAAAAAAAGAGGATGGGTTAGCAATTATTTTCCAGAGAACCTTGAGATCAGCATAGGTAGAAGAATTCCAGGACAGGATTTGGAATTTTTTACATATTAAAGCTGAAAAAAAAGAGAGTTTAGTTCTTCAGTAGATTTTTTTTTCATTGTAAGGCAACATCTATTTTTATACTTGTATTCAGCAGCTAAAGCATTTCTGTAGCTTAAACCAGCTATGATACTGTATTTAGTGTGTCAGAAGGCAGCAGCTTTAGCTAAGGCTGCAGTGCATGGCTGGCTGAGCTGTGGACAGTTCCATCTGTAACTGATGCATAATGGAAATTGCCTGTTTGATCCTGTCCTGTCAGACTTGTGTTTAGATAGAGACTACTTCATCTGGTATCAAAATCAAGCTATATTGATCAAACTTAGTTAAGTATTGAAAGAATAACAGTTATATAACAACTGTTCTCTTTGATGTCTTTAAATATTTAATCTTAGCTCCAATTGGAGTCAAAATATTAGCAGCTCTGCAATCAAACCCTGATGAAAAAAAAACCCTAAAACTGTGCTGCAGAAAAGTGTTCTCAAAGCTGAATTTGAGATATAAAATACGAGTTGTGACAAATGTGTTAACAATGATCCTACAGATCTTAATAATGTCAATGAAATCAATACATTTAAAACAGAATTTTACAATGATTTGTTGTTACATCTTTCTCTAAGTAGGAAGCTAGATACTGACAATACCACCAAACTGTACATGTAATGTGTCAACACACACACATAGTTTGCTTGCACACTCTGGCTGGATGCTGGCATAAGTAACAGGCATGTATTGTTTCATATATAAATGTAACTCGTTTAGGCCTGCTTGCTGCTTCTTGGTGTTGTTTAAACACCAACATCAAAAATTAAGTTTGGAGAAGCAGAAAACCTATAACTTTAATGAGGGCAGCTGGTTTTTTCACTGGCTTGATCACAGAAGCAAAAGACTTTGTCAGCTTTATTTTGGAAAGATGCCTTGGCAGATATGTCTGGTACATTTTGCTTGCCTAACATTAACTTTTGAAGTTTATGTATGAATGATGATAGTGAATTTCTTACCATTAAATCAAGTATTTCTTTGAATTCTCCCTGGATCAAAGATCCAGGGCATACTTTGCAATTCTTGCTGATTATTTTGCTTTGTTTTGTGTTTCAGGGTCCTGGATGCTGCTCCGATCTAGCAGTGTCATTCCACTATGTTGACTCTGTGACTATGTATCATTTGGAATATTTGATTTATCATCTTCGTCCCTATGGGTATCTGTATAGGTACAATCCTGATTTGTCAAAGAATCCAGAAGAGCAGGGCAAAAAGGAAGTACTGGAGGATAATCAAAAGCTAAAGCAAAAAATTTCTGAGAGCTAATTGGACTTCGAAGAAATCAAAAAAAAAGCCACTACAATGAGTAAGAGTCTCCTCAAACTCGTGCATGAAGCTGGTGGACTGAAATTACTCTTGGTGATTCTTATTTCAAAAATCAAGTTGGCAGCACTTCTTGTCACCCTGTGCACAGCAGAGTCTGGTGCTCGCTCTGACTGTTTGGGATAGTGTGACCTTGCAGCCCTGCTCATGAAGATTTGGGGCCCTAAAGCTGTGAAATAGGAGGTTGCTCTGGTACAATAATATCTGGAAGAATTTGTATAAAAAACATAGTGGACAGGTTCACAGATAATTGTACTGTATTTCTGTTCCCTTTTCTGTTCTCCTCTATTTCCTTTCCATTAAGTCAGTTCTAATATTAGAAATTGTGTGCTGCCCAGACAAACACTTCATGATGACTTTCTTAAGTATTCTCAACATCTTGAAGTTACTTTGTGTATCCTGCCCTAAAAGGAAGACAGAGACATGAAATTAGTCTCCAGTCTGCTTTGCCTTAACAACAGAGTGGTTATTATGAATAGGCAGAATTTCACCCACAAGATTAATCTGAATTATCTCAGAAATGGGATTCACTGCTGTGATTACTTACAAAGTTTTAAATTTTGTTGTGCAAAACAATATGAAGTTTTTGGGGACAAATACTGTTTCAGGTGATGCAAGCTGCTTACATACTTGCCTGTGGCTTTTTTTTTTCTTTTATTAACTTATCCTTTTGGTTGAATGGATATAAAAATCCATCTTAGCATTTCTCAGCATAAGGTTGATGCTTTTGAAAATAGAAGTCTGTCTTTCATCCCACCTGCCACATAAACCAGGAAGAATAGTATCTTAGTGAAGTTGCATTGTAACAACTTGGTTTCAGCCACTATTATAATTAGTTTGTTTCCATTTAATTTTCACATCACTAGAGGTTAAAATTTTACAGATACAGAAATATCCTGTTTTAAAACTGCAGCAAAGCCAGTTTATTTGTCTGAAGTAACTTAATTTCACTTTTCTGAACATTTTTTCCCTCCGCTTTTAAAAATTTCTTCTGTATCTGCTTCTTGTTACCCTTTTCAGTACAAAGTGTTAAATGATCCTTGTTTCACTGTTTTTAAAACTGAAGTACGTAGTTATTCAGGTAGGCAAGCCTGAATGCAGGAATCTTTCAAAGTGCATTAACTTTCTCCACTACTTCATAAGTATCTTTGCCTTTTAACTGGAAACACTTTCTTGGTTTGGGACAAAGTAGGTATTTTAATTACTGATTTTTTTTCAGAGGCCAAATGTATGTTTTATGGAGTTAACATAAAACTTTCTGGTTTTCTCCTTTTCAACTTGAGTGAAGAGCACTGTGGGGGATGGGATTAAGCATGACAAGTAGTGTGTTTTTATTCTACACTTGAACAAAAGTTTCTTCATCTTTTTATTACTTTACACCTTCATCATATTGATGAATTTGGACATAACCTAATTACCTCCAGTCATTATTTTAAAAGGGCACATACTGGTAGCAGACAGCCTTATTTACTACTGCTGGTCCTTCAGGATGTTCCTGAAAGAAGATGTTACCATAAAGTACTGGAATTTTTTTTCTCAAAGGTAGTTCTAGTACAGATTGGGGTTCTGTCTGTTGTTCAACAGTAAAGTCATGACCTTCCTTCTGACCATTGCTCTGCAGCATGATGATGATGATTACTGAAACAGCTCACGGTGTTGAAATGCTGCATGCATCTTCTCTGCCTGAATGTAGGCCAAGTTTATCTATCAGCTACTGGTTAAATAGTTCCTGCAGGCTTAAATCTATTGGTCTTTATGAGCAGCACTGCTTCTGAAGTACTGATAGGGACATGAGCTTTATTTTACATCAGTTGACTTAAGTAGAAAATAAAACTGCATTGGTTTAAGAAAGGACAAATTCTCCAGTTTGCTGTAGTCAAAGGGATGCTTGTCCAGAGGACAGTCGGTGTTACCACGCTGAGAGGTGCTTCCTTCTGGGAGCTAAATGTTTATCCCACATGCAGCACAAACCAATCATATTACAAAATCCATATGGAATTGGTAACTCCAGTGGCATTGTTCAAACAAGCAGTTAAAATATACAGGAATATTTACAAAAGTTATGAAATTAAATCAAGATTCCAACCTAATCTCTTTGTAAATTCAGCCCACATAGAAGATCTACTGAACTACTGTACAGTTCCTTTTTTTCTGATTTCTTCCTCAGTGCATCTCTGGGGATTTAAAGATTTTATACCACAACAGGCAGAACTGATCCTGCATATTTTCTGCAGATTTGTGTTGTATGTTTGCTCTGTGCTGTCCTATGAAGCAACATAATTTCCTCTTCATGTTCCTTATTATCCTGACTGTGCTGTCTCTGGCTTCCCCGTTTCATCCAGCAGAAGTCTCAGGTGGACAGGAGGAAGCAGGTAGTGGGATGTCTGAGCTCTGCACAAGTTGTTTGCTGAGGTGACCAGGTAAACCAGCCACTGCTGAGCTCATGGTGAAGCCTTTTCTCGGCAGCAGTTCTGCTGCCCAACTGGGACTTGTGGGTTTAGCAGAGCAGGGCAGGAATATTCCTTTCCACAAAATGTGCAGGACCTCGGAGAGACTGGAAAAGTAACAGAGCAAGTTCCCTTTCTGAAGGGAATAAGGCTAAGGACATACTACCTTGTGGTAACTGGGTGGCCTATCTGGAGAGACGAGTAGCCTTTTCTTCAAATGTCCATTCTTTGTTTTAAAGTGTCCTTGTGCATAGGCCTCTGAATCTATTTCTTTTGCCTTTATAACAGCACTGCAAAGAATTTTTTTTTCCTTCCAGACAACCTAGAAAAGTATCGGGTTTTACGCTCTGATTATAACAGAGACCTGTTGTTCTCCGTTGAATTGTATTGCCATAACCATGAACTGATACCTCTGGAATAATTGGTTTTTATCTCACTGCCTTCAGAAGCCCCAGTAGACAAGGTTGGAATGTGAACAGTTAGTATAATTTTCTTGTACAATATTACACTACTATTAGTAGTCTGCTATTTCACCCTCAGGTCTTTGTGCTTTGAGAAAGTCTTTATTGATTTTGAGAATTTTTGCAGCCCAAGGAGACTGTATTTCAGGTGCAGAGACTTTCTGAAGCACAGCAACATGGGCTTACTTAGGTTGTGCAGATTATTGCTTTGTGGTTTGGTTTGGTTTCTAAAAGAGGTTTCTTAATTTTATAAAACCTAAAAGCTTCTATTGGCACCGTAGTGATTTAAATGACCCATCTGAAAATTTCAAACTATTTTCTTGAAATTACTAGGCAGTGAATGTGGGAATAGCCCTTAGTGTGACAGAGTAACATTTTAACCTTGTATTAAGTGAGTTTATTGAGAATGCCAAGAAGTTACCTCCTGATCACTGTTCTTAATCAGAGTATTAATCTTTGTTTGCAGAAAAAGACCAGTTTTAGTCTTTCACTCCCAATTCATTTTTGCAGTCTGTATTGGTCTTATTTAAGAGGTTACACAATGGTGATAACACCATCTCTCATTTTGTGGAAGCTGTTTTCCCAGTACTTCTGCCTTTAAGAACATTTTCTTTGTTTTGCTTTGGTGGGGGTGTATATTAAAAATCACTTTTTCTTCACCTGTTGCCATTTGTTCTGTTATGCTTCCAGAAGTATAAATTTCAGAGAGTAGCTGATAGGCCTCTTACAAACACTTTGTTATCTGAGCAGGATGTTTTGTCTTTGTATGACAGAAACGTGTGGGTTGTTTCTCTGCTGTACCCGCTGCTGATGCTAATAGTGCACACACAGATGAAAACAGACCCCTCAATGCAGGACCACTGGGAAAGGCAATTTTGTCCTCTTTGTGTCAAGAAATCTTGCGTGGAACTCCAAAAGTGTAATTTGCCTTGTTTTACCATATTGTATTTAAAAGACTCCACAAATGTTATTGATAGCCTAAGAGAATTGAGTATTGCTGCTGGACAGTATGTTCCACTTAAAACCTGTGAATGTTTCACTTTGCAATTATAGGTAGTTGTGTTCCTCATGGCAGATACAAGTTGGTGACTTGTCTGGAATGATCACCATAAGGATTTGTTTCTTTAATACCTTCTTTGAAGTGCCTTTGACCAATTTTTAGCATCAAAATTAAGTTGAGAATTGAATAAATAAAATAAGTTATCTCATACACAGTTCATGTCTGTCGTCATTTACCCCTCCTGCATGCTAATGGTGTTGCATAGCAGCACAGTTTAATAAAAATGTTCTTACTTTTTTTCTTGGGTGGGTACAGGAAATTCAAAACACTTCTGACACTTGCTGTAATTCTATATTTATGCTATGAACAAATAGCAAGCTACCCAGAAGACAAAGAAAGTAAATTTTTAGTGTAAAATGAGGAAGTGCTACTACCAGATTCACATAAGCAGGCAGTTGTTTCTGCATTGTCCTGATTTTTCAGTGTCTCCGTGTTATTACAGATTCCTGAGTGAACCAACTATAACTGACGCCTCAAAGATAAAGCAAAACTGTTCAAAATTAACCACCAGGTTTTTTTTAGAAAAAGGATTTATTCTTTCTGTGAGCTTCTTATTTCTGAAAAAAAGACCTGTTAAAGTTTAAAAGTTGTGCTTTCTAACCTACGTGTTTGTGCAGAATAGTGTTCAGCAGCAAAGAGTATTCCCCTTAGGCAGCTGGGAGGTGCCTTCACATCCCTAACGCTGGTTGTTGGCCAAGGTGGCAGCACAAGCTCGTTCAGCTGTGTGTCATCACCTTAAGTACAGTAATAGACCCTGCTGATACTATTAACCTGGGTTAATTAACTGTTTCACTTCAAAGTGCAGGAAATGTGTGACAACCAGTTTAACTGTGCTCAAAAGCTGGGGTATTCCAGCTAAGGAACAAGGGCCAGTTAACAGACGGTGAAAGCTCAAGTTCCAGATGCAGGTTATGCTTTTATGTGGTGCTGCTGTAACGTTCAAACTGCCAGGATCAAACTACATCCAGCACATTGCAGGGCAGTGTCAGTGCTGGAGCAGAGCAAAAGCTACAGCTGCTACTCTGGAGAAAAACTTTCGTAAGTGTGGGCTTGCTTTGCTTGCTTTTTGTTGTTTAGTGGGGTTTTTAAATATTAATATGTAACAGACTCGTCTATTTGATTACCAGGAGTTGTAGACACAGTGAAATGTCTGTAAATGATGGTAAGCTCTCATAGCCAACTCACAGAAAGCTTCACTGGCTCAAGGGAATTTTCCTAGAGCTCTTCCCAGTGCACTAGTGCCAATGAAAAAGTAATGTAAGTAAACATCTTACACCCAGGAACTGCTAAGTTTGTTCTAAGCTGCAGGGAAGATAAGCCTGTGTATTGCTCATTCCAGCTCTCGTTGCTGAACGTCCAGCAGCCTTTCTTCCTTTCTGACAATGTTTCACCTTCATGAGGCCCTTCCACGAGTTCCTGAAACTTGGTGGTAAGGAGCTTTTTCTGACAACGATATGAGGAGTAAGTGAGAAAATCAGAGCTCAGCAGTGAATATTTTCATTGTTCCACATAAAGAAATTTAACACAGACTTGGGAAAACAGATGGATCGTGGGATCTCACTTCTAGGTTAGGGTGATATTTGGCATTTTTAAAGAAAAAATGGTTATTTAATTGAGAAATGTAGCCTGAGCTCTTCATTTTTTCAGCTTTCTAATATATATTCCTGCAAGACTGCTTAAAATGCCATGAAAATAAACTGTAAACATGCTCTCATCACTGGTTAGTAAAAAAATGTGGCAGGGAGGCTACTTCTATGTCTGTTTTTGTTAACCCTGGACTTTGGATCTGATGTGGTTTTGAGCTGTGACATACTCTCCTTCTAACTCTTCTTTTCAGACTCCCTCAGCCCCCTGTTCTGTTGTGTGTAACACTCCTCCTTTGTGGCAAAACTACAAGATAAGTATGGTCCCTTCTTTTCTTCTTCCCCTAAAAATGCTCTTCAAGCTTTGTTTTATTGAGGAAGCCTCAAGTCCTGGAGTCTGCACTGTACTGACCAAAGTGTCACCCCTCAGTGCCCCAGTTCTGTGTGTTACACACCTGTGGGGATGAGAAAGGGTCAATTCTTTTGCCATATCTATGGTGTTACCTTCTCTGGAGGTGTGTGATTTGTCTTTTAAACCTTCCCATCCTTTTCCCTCCTTTTAGTTTCCCTTTTCTGTCCATAGTTGCACCACCTGCTCTGCAAAGTGCCATTTGAAGGCCATGAACAGACCTGCCTGCAGTAAACTTACTGGCTTACAACAGGTTTTAAAGTCAGCCTAAAGCCGATCACTTCCAGAGCAAGACTTGGAACCAGGTTTTGTCATTTAGTACTTAAAATACTTCTCAGTTTGATAGGATGAACAGGTGGACTGCCTCAAGACTCCAGCAGTCAGCTGTGCTAAAGAAGCACAGAAAATGTCTTCCTTGGAGAAGAGGGAATTTTTTGTAGCAATGTTCTCTGGAAAGGAACATAAGTTTTCCAACTGAATATTGCTAAAGTCTTATTTTTCATTTTTGCACAGAGGTGAACATTTTCACAAAGATGACAGAGTGGCAATGGAGTTTCAAATTCATATCTGAAGAGCGATGGGAGTTTCACAGGAATGTTTGTTAAATAAAAAGGTGATGCAAGCAGCTTGCTTATTTCCTTTCCTTTAAACTGCTTTACTTGAGTCAGTATGTAAGTTTGCTGTACTGTTCTTGAGTTGTGCAAAACCAAACTTTGGCAACTGAACCCACGACTTTGGCATCTTGAAGTCAAAAAGGTTGGTTTGCTGCTTTGAATTTCTAACCCGGCTTCCAGCCACTCCTTGTCTTCTCTTTCCTTTCCCCTCTAGGATAAAATTCTGATTGACTGCAAGGACAGGAGCTTTGTCAATAACTTCAGTCACCTGAAGAACCACATCAGCCTTCTGGTGCTGCTGCTTCCCAGTTCCACCCTCAGTTTTCAATGTTCCTCAACAGCTCAGGATCCTGCATGGTCTCAGTGAGTCAAGGTTTTGACTCTTCCTCCTCTAAGAACTGATCAGAGAGACTTAGAAATTGATGTGCATTAGTACCCTGCACCTTTTAAAACCTTGGACTATGATTTTTTGATTTTTTTTTTCTTTCACTATCCCACGTGAGTTTTTAATCACCCAAATGATGTGCTATTAAGTGCTGTCTTCATGCCCCCTGCCCCTGGAGATGGAGAGCATAACATTTAAGACAAATGCTAACTTAAAGTCAAATCCTAAGTACCTGGCAGAAATCAAAACAAATAGATATGGCTCTGATTAATTTTTTGTAATGAATGTTTTATTCAATCTAGTTACTCTAAATATGGGAGTACTGTTAAATGTCTGTTCTCTGACTGTTCTCTCTCAAGTGGAGGATGTGGCTGTAAACTGGAGCCCATATCCTTCCTAGATTTGGTATCCAGATGAGCACTCTGCAGGGATTAATCATAAATCATATGAAAATCGCAGCTGAGAATCTGAAATGTTTCCCAGCACAGGAGAATGCTTCACTACCATTTGAACATTTACCATTGAAAACAGCATTTTTCACATATTCCACTGTAGGTTCTGTTGAAATCATAGCAGAAATATGGTTCTTGTTCCAAGGACAGGTAGGGTAGTCATGTCTAAACCAAATTTTCAAACACTTTTTAGAAAAACAAACTCTCCTGTTCAGAAACTGGCAGTACTTCCATGGGGACAATTAAGCTTTTGTTCCCGTTTGTCAGTGTTACCCAGGGTTTTTTTCAGAGAATAGGCGGTGTCTGTTTGCCCAGATTAAAACATCATTTGTCAGTCTAATCAACAGCATCCTGCTTTTAAACTATTTCCCTGCCAGCCAGCTTGGGCTCCAAGTGCTTTATCTTTGTCAGCTTCCAAAACTGCATTTCATATATCTTGTTCAGACTCATTCCAGGAAATATTTACCAAAAGGCATTGGCCATGTTTTCTTTGTAGGTAAGTTTCATGATCTCTAAATGCAGAAGTTGTCTTATCAAATGTAGATCGGAATGTTGACAAATTCATACCGTTTCCAGTGGGCGAAGTCTCATGGATGAACTGTGTCTTCTTGCTTTAAAACCATACAAATGTAGCATTTGAGTCTCATTAGTAATTGTACAACTACTAGTACTTTCTCCAGGAGAATAAGTTAGATTCACAGAACATTTATTTTTTCATATAAACCAATTGTAATTACAGAAAATTCCCTGTTGTGCCAGTCCATGCATTGGCCAGCACTTCTTGTTCAAGGAGTGTCAGCAATATCAGTGGAGAACCAGCTCTCTGGTTGGATCTGGTCTTTGCTGCACTGCTCAGTCCTGCAGCAAAGAGTTTCAGTGTTGCTGAATTATTTTTGTTTGTTTTGTTTTGTTTTGTGAGCCAGAGTTGTAGATTTTATGTATATTATAAAAGCAAAAGCTTTTTAAAAGATCCGTAGGTACTGGTGGCAAGCTGCCAACCTGAACTCTCAGTCCTTGCGAGTCTCAAGGGGGAGCAACCATGAGTTACTCTTACACGTGGCATCTAGGAATTTTATTCCTGACATCAAGGCCAAATGAGGAAACTATTACAAATGTTGAACAGTATGAAAAAAAAATGAAAGCATGGTTGGAAAAAAGACGTCTTTGCTGTGTCTTATTAGCCAAGCATATTTGTGGGCTACATGTCTGAGCCCAGGAGAGACTGAGAAAGCTACTGCAGTATATAAATGAACCAAAAATGTGAGCAGGTCTCTTATGGCTTTTGCAGTTAAGCAAAGGTTAATTACATATGTTCTGCTGGACCACCTAGTCCTTTGGCTTTTAAATACATAATTGTGTCTGTAGGAGTATCGTCTCTAAGATAAGAGCACAAGGTAAGAAAATGCTGGTATGAGGAATGTGCGTGTCCCATGTTAGTAATCAGTCAGTAGTGGAGAGATTCTAATAGGACTGAAGAGGGGACAACCCCCTTTTGATTTTACGCTTTTGTAAGGTCCTACTGTCTGGGTGGCTGAACTCCGAAGTGTTTCAGCAGGAGCACCTCATCGAGGGAACACCTTCACAGTGGGTTTTCTGTGGACGGCTGCAGTGCTTCTTCCTGCTGCCAGTCAGCACATTCTGTATGTAACACCAGCCTGACTTTTCCCTCTGACTGCCCTCAGGAGCTTTGGACTGCTCAAGAGGGTCAGGTTTGAGGGTGAGGCTCACTTTTCTAGGATATTTGCATGTATGCAGGAGTATAGAAGCCTGAGTAACGCAATCCGGCCTTGTAGCTGACTCTCCTCTGAGAGGGAATCCTGGATGGACTGGATGATTACTGTGGTCTTTTCCTACCTCAATTTTCCTACAATCCTAAAAATGCCTTGTCAGCTTGCAAGGAGATGTTTTGCATCTGTTTTACCTTCAGCTTCTCCATGTCCTGTTGATCCCTGCTGCTGCTTTGCATTCAACTCCCTTCTGCAGTCCAGAGAGCTGCTGCCTGATCATCAGCAGTGCTGGGTCATGCCCATCTCACCCTTTATGAATCTTCATGTTCTTGCTTTCCTTCCAGAAAGCTCTGCTTATCATTCTGAGTAGTACTACACAAAACATGTCTTCTGTCCCATTTTATAGAAGGGTGGTTAAGCTATTTCTTTTGTCTGTGCCATTTCCATCACGTGGGAAAGGAACTGTTCTGCTCGATTGCAAGACTAACTACAGGATGAGTCTGCCCTCCTTCCAGTGTTGTGACCTGGTTAATGCACACTGGGGTTTATGGGTGTAAAGGTCCCCTTCTCTCTGTCCCTGTGCAATCACCGTGCCTATCGCCTGTTGAACGACGAGCTCGCATTTCCTTGGTATGCAGAGCTGGAAGGTTAACCCTGCTGGTGGCACGGCTCCTTTGTCTGTTACAAAAGCTTCTAACCTCTGATAGCCAGCAGGTAGCTCCTGTTGAAAAGCGGCTGTAAGCAATGTGAGAACAGGATCCAAAATGTTTTTGTCCTGCTTGGAAGTAATAAAGTGGGGCCTGTGCTGCCTGTAGTGTGTGTGCGTAACTTAAGCCCAGTGCTTATGAAGTACTTGTTGTAATTCTTAAAAAGCAAATGCATAAAGAACAGGAAACAAATGCAACAAGGCAGGGAACACATTCCCTTGATGTTCAGTTTAGCATTATGGTAATATTTAGCATTTCACTGCTGTTTCACAAATACATCTGCTCAGTATTAGAGCAGGAAGCAAGCTGGTTAAAGAAAGCACAGTTAAAGAAACACAGCCAGTATTCAAAAACTGTACACCAAAACCCTCAGGAGGAAATGTCCAAACAAATGCTTGCCACCTTATGGTAACCAGCTGGCAAGTAGACTGCCTGAGAAGAGGTGGAGATCATAGATTCATAGAATATCCTGAGTTGGCACGGATCCACAAGGATCAAAGTCCAACTCCCAGTCCTGCACAGAACCAGCCCCAACAGTCACACCATCTGCACAACAGCGTTTTCCAAACACTTCTTGAACTCTGCCACAATTTCAGGCCATTCCCTCAGGTCTTGTCACTGGTTACCAGAGAGAAGAGATCGATGTCTGCCCCTCCTCTTCCCTTACATGGAAGTTGGAGACCAAGGAGTGCTACTAGCATGTCATGAGTGTGAAAAGTCAATATACTTGTGACTGAGAATGGTCCGGATGCAACAGAAGAAAAGGGGGTTTAGTGAAATGATATTCCCAGAATGAAGCCTCGTTCTCAGGACTGTAACGTGAGAAAACTTTGCAGAGGATGAATGTGTTGGGGCAGTGCTAGTTTGAGCTGACTGGAGGGGCAGGTTCAGCTTGTGCCCCAGGTTGTATCCAGGATGGGTCCTGCTGTGTATCAAGGCACAATCCAAAAGCAGAGACTGAAATCCTTACTCCTGTCTCAGACCTCCTGCTCCTTCTTGGACACCAGCTTCACTTTTTATTTATTTATTTATTGATTTTCTCGATTTGCTAGGTTCAGCAGTATTGCAAGGGTTATAGATGAAGTGGGGTTCTGCAAGGGGATTCATCATGTGATTATGGAGTGTGTTGCTCTTTGGCTTTCATACTATGGCCCTTTTTATAGCTGTGTTCCTGCTTTGTGTAAATAACTTGACCCTGCGCTGCTCAAAATCTGGTTTGTGGAACATCCTGTTTACACAATGTTCAGGTTAAGCCAGTTATAAGACAACCTATGAATTTGTCAAAGAGACCAAGGAGCATCTACAGTGGCCAGTAGAAAAGTTAGTTGTGAGATGAATTAAGAGGTAATTTAAAAAGTCCTCAACCAGCTATGCTGCTGAGCTGAGTTTGGGAAGTTGTTATGTCAATATGCCTTGTAAAAACCTGTTGATGTCTTGCTGTTTGTTTTGTAGAGGCATTTTGTTGTTTTCCTCCTGGTGGCACTGCAGGATAACACTGTGGTCCTTGGGGCCCTGTACTGCAGCTGCCTCACTTAAGGTGCTGCAATATATTCTTGCTGACACGACAAGTTCAGTAATGCTTGACTTGAGGAACAGTACAACATCCCTGCTCCATGACAACCTAAATTATTGATGTGGACTTTAACTTATTTAGGGGAACTTTTGTTGGATGATTTTCTCCTCTTAAAAAGGAAAGCTTCAACCAGCTTATAAACTGCAAACAGATTGGACACATTACTGAGAGTGCAAAAAAATCTCAAAAAAGCCTGGCATATGACTGCTAAATTCTCAGTGACTCTGCTCAAAGGATGGTTTTCCCTCAGACACAGTCATGTGTATCCTCTAAAATATCCAACAGGTACTGTTAGTTTTGATTGACTTTATGGTACAGCTCATCTGGAAAAAAAATTGAAGATTTCTACTTGCAACCATGATTATTCCCTCCAGGCAGAACGCAGTGCTGCTTCCAGCACTGCCCTCATCAGTACACTTTCCAGTTATTACAGACACTTGTGTGTTTTGGCAGCCTGTGTCTCAAGTCACTTATGATCTGCTCAGTTACGTGGTGTGCAGTCTAAAGACATCCCAGTAGTAGTTCTCTGAGGGACCTTGCAGTGAAAATATTAATTTTGAAACCCAGATTTTACATGTGAATCTCATTATGTGTTAATTAATTGGAAAATACAGCCACTCTGGTCAGCAGAAATATATCTTACCTATTAATTTACAACATAGTTAAGACTGATAGAAGCTATCCTTTGAGAAAACATGATGCACTAGGGAGTTGCCCTGAATGAAGTAAGAAGTAGCTGAAATTGCCAATTATGTCATGAATGTAATTCAGAAGAATTACTAGCTATTTCCTTTCCATGGAAAAATCTATCCCCAGCCCTGCTCTCCACACCCAGCCCAAGGCACCCCAGGGTTGGCAGGCAGCAACCAGGCCACAAAATCCCTGAAATCCTTCTGCAAATCCATGCTTTCCAGTGCTGAGCATCTCTCTACCCTGCAGCCCCTCTTCCCAACCCCAGCTACTGAAGGGAACATACCCAGGAACATCCTGGGGCTTTTTTGATTTGTTGATCATTTATTTACTGCTCTGGCAGGTTTTTTTAAGTGTCCTGACAGCTTTAAGTTGCTGAGACAGAAGCACCAGTCAAAACACTTCCAGCAGCATCTGGGATTAGCCGAGTTACTTTAAAGCTAAACCAAAACTGTTTGGGGGGGTTATTCACATGTTGAGCCTTGTGCTTGCCAGATTTATCCTTGTCGAAGGACTTACCAACCATTATTTTTACAATAAGAAATGGTTTTCTCTGTGTCCTGGGATAACCATGCCAGATGTTGGAGATCCCTTTTGCCAAGCCAATGAGATGCAAAAAACTGCCCTTCTCCCTCCCTGTCCATATGAAGGGAGGATACAGCTGCTGAAAGCAGGGATTGTGGGACAATGGGCTCTCCTCCTTTCGTCTTAGGAATTGCTCCAAAATAGGTCTTACGCACGTTAGAAAGCCAAAATAGAAAATCTTTATGGACTATGTTAGAGCCTTACCCATTTGGCTTAATTTCTGTGTATTCCTGGTTAGGAAAAAAATGTCACACTTCAGTAAAATTTGGCTCAAAATTTGTGTTTCATTTATTCCTGAAGCTTAGAAGTGATTCTGTCCCTATGAAAAGATATAATAATACTCCTGGAATTATTATATTTATATTTAAGGCAGTCTCAAGTAAAAAACCTAGCAACTAAATATAATTTATAATTTATATTTCTTTGTCTAGCTACCAAGTATGGATGTCTGCTTACATTTGCCTGGGGGATTTCAAAACCTTGATCTGCTGCAGATTGGCTTCAGCAGCACCTGGAAGAGTTCTACAACTGGGAAGGTAAAAAGTCAGCCTGAGGAGACTGAAATTGTTGTAAAGAATGATTAATAAGAAGCTGCAGGAGGAATAACAGTAATGTCTAAGATCTTAGTGCTAAGCCTACGCTTTCTCACGTGTCAGGAAACCTTAGAAAAGTTGCTCTACTTGCCTGTAGAGCTGGGGTGCCCCAGCCTACACACCTGCCCATGAAGACTTTGGCCCTTTCAGTGAGGGGTGGAGGAGTTATTTGTCTTGTTTAAAAAATAAAAAAGAGTCATTGAATTACCTGCAAGAATGTGCTTGTAACTCTGTGCTGTGAGCTGGCTGCCTTTGCAAGCTTTGAGAAGGGTGTGCTGTGTGTACAGATGGTATCAAAAGAGTTAAGAAAGCAACCCAGCAAGAGAAGTGCGGGAATGTGGCACTAAATCTATACTGTCCATAAAATATTTCCTTACAAATGTGGATATTGGTCTCAGCCATGCTATCAATAGCATCTTTTAAAAATTTTTTCTTTTCTTCTTTCTCTTTCTTTTTTTTTTCTGTTTTTCCCTCCAAGGAATGTTTTTGATGGCAACTTCCAAATGAGGAAACATGTTAAGCAGTTTTCTAAGGATGCTCAAAACTGCAGTGCAGGAAATGTTGCATGTCTTCAGTCAATTTAGGGTAACAGAGAGGAAATTTGAAGGTGTAGAAGGAACAGAGGAGCGCAGACAGCAGGATGGTCAATGCAGAGGCAGTGTTATCAACGTCTGAATGAGCCCTAGGGACGGACAGTGACTGAACTGGGTTAAGGCAAGAGATTCATTCAATTTGGTAGTTGTTAACAAGAGACTGGCAGAGCTTCCCAAAGTGAACAGCTGCTGCTGTTCTATGATGAGCAAATGGAGCACTATTTTCCCGTTAATTTCCCGAGTCTTTTTCTGAACTCTTAGATTCAAGAATGTCAAATAAAGAATTCATGTTATAACCATCACTTCTATAGAAAAGTCTCTGTTATTCACTATTCTCTTATGGTTTATAGCATTTGGCCTGGTCTAGCAGAAGATGTAAAGATTTAATGATTAAACTATTCTTGCTTTTAAAATTTGCCAGTGACATAAATAAAGGGTTGGTTTGTTTGCCAGTGGAAACTGGAATGCCCTCAGCGATGATGTATGGTTTTACACCAGCTGGGAATAAAGCAGTGGATGTTTGGCAAGCAGGGCCCTCTCCTGGTTTATTGCCCCATGACACCCTTGACAAGGCAGAGCTGGGTGAGGAGACACAGGAGCCAAGGCTGCCAGTCACTGCTGATGCAGGTTTAGAGAAGTCTTTCAGGAGGGATTTATGTGCTTTTCCATGGTTTACTAAATATCAGAGCATACATTCGGAGTTTGCAGTCTGGAGATACACAGACCTGAACAGAAAAGGATGCTCATTTCAGGGTAATCTGATTTGAACAGCATACAACTTTTAAAATAACATTATAGCCTTCACTTTTCCCTCTTTGCTACAAAAGCTTTAGTCAACCCTGCATGAAAGTGGAAAATAAAGCAGTGGTCTGTTGTACAACACTGGTTTAACTGCATTCAAAAGAATCCTTGTATGCATGTTAAAGAGTAACTCCTTTTTTTAATAACCTTGTTAAAGTAGCAAAGGTTGTTACTATTTGTACTTACTAAAGCTTGTCAGCTTTATCAGAAAGATTTTCACTAAACATTATAGAAGATATTGCAAACCCATAACTTACGTCTTCACATTTATTCCCAAACTCCTAGTATTCCTATTATCCCTAGTATTTCTCAGACAGATGTATCTCTTTTTCTGGAGATCTGGAGCTGAACACAACAACTAATCCTATCCCTGAAGCAACTGCCCAGGCACACAAGATTATTACAGATTTGAAAGATCCTGCAGATTCCTAGACTTCCTTGCAATTCCAGTGGGCTTTGCTGTTGTGGGTTTCCAGGTGCAGCTAAATGTAAAATGTTCCTTGTAGGATTAAGTGGATCTTTATAGTACGCACAGTACAAGGCAGTATCTTTTGGCTTTACTGTTCCATGTCACAAAGAAATTAATCGTGCCCTCAGATGTTTTTTGAGTGATCATCATATTAGTACATTATCATCATTCCAGTTGTGAGTATAAGATCAGGATATTTTCTGGGGCTGCTCTCAGTTTTTTGTTTTCTAACTTGAAACTAACTAAAAAGGCCAGATTTTTGGAAAAAAAAATTTTAACTTTTAAACTCTACTTTCAGCACAGCTTTCTATAGAATTAGATTTGCATCCTATCTGCTGCAGACAAGTTCATTCTGCAAGGTACATCCTGTCATTTGGTTACAAATTGTGCAAGGAATTGTTTAAACATATCAAGAGTTGTCCATAATGCCTGTGTAGATTCAAGTCTCTTGTTTACAAAGAAATAACAGTATTTGACTCTTTATCAGGTATCACCTTCCATTTTAATCACGTTTGTCATTTTCAGTTTTAACAATGTGCTCAGATAGGAGTATGGCTAAAAGGATATAAGTAAACATTAATATACATTTTTCAGTGCTTTTCCCTTTTTTAATTTAATAGCATATACTAGAGTGAAATAACATTTATTTTAACACAGAGGCCTTGAAAAATTCATGTGTACTGACTAGCTTAAAGTACATGAAGAATCGTGTTTTTAATGCAATTCTAAATGAAAGTCTGACCTTTATAATTGAAAATATTATATTGATGTTAATCCAAGTGTGCTTTAATAATGGACAAAACCTCTCTCTAATTACCTATAGCTGTGTTACTTACATTCCAAAGAGGAACTCTAATTAATGGAAACCTTTATTTATGTCTCTAAACGTTGTATTAAGAGTGCTAATTTCAGGAACCACTTGCTATTGTTTAAAACTAGAGCATATTTTATTCTCCTATGAGACTAAGAGACCTCTGTCATTATAAAGTAAGTGTAAACACTTTTGACATTTTAATCCTAAAAATAGAACCTCATTATTGCCACATGTAGTAGTATCAAGTTACTGTAAATTTGGAGGGAAAAGGTATGTTCCTGTGTGTGTGTATGTGTGGTTGCAGGCTTTTGCTATGGTGTTGCAGATAACATACATTATACAGGATTCTGGTGAATGTGCAGGCCATAGTGGGGAAAGCAATACAGCACAGCAGTAGTATTTCCATGTTAACACATAATTTTGGATTCTTTCCAGTCACTTCTTCCTCTGTACACGTGATCTTCCAGCTTCAAAAATTCCCGACAGAGGTAATTTCTAGAATAAATAAGAAATTGTTTAATTTCCCTGAAAAGTTTTGAAAAAGACACTCTGCAATTCAATAAAATTGCCCTATACTGAAAGTTGAAATAGAGTATTTAATGCAGTTTATTGGGGATGAGTTATATGGCTTTTGTAAAGGAAGTTATGCACCACTGACAAGTAACCTCTCTGAAGGCCATGCCTCACTCACTAAGCATGTGGATCTAAGGTAGTCAGTACAGTCTGATTGGATTTCCAAAATATAAGGTCCCTCCCCAAAGGAAAGTTATACTGATTTGAGAGGAATAGTCTTGTAACTTGCAAGTTATGAAAAGAATAAAACAAAAAAAGGGGATAAATGGTCAGTGAAGTCACTGAGGGATGGATGCTATGGTCTGTCCTACTCATGATAATTATAAGTGAAGGCAGTAAATAGGGAGGTGACAAAGTTAGAGTTGGTGGCAATATCATGTTCCTCTAAAGTAGTAAAGTAGTAGTAGTAAAGTAGTAAAAAAAGGAGTGACTGCAAGAAATTACAGAAGGACCTTGTGATACTGACTGCATAGGCTGTGAGTTGAAAAGGAAAACTGAATTTTGATTAATGTAAAATAAAACATAAGGGGGAAGAGAGGTGATTGAAGGAGACAACTTACTCATTCATCAATCAGCGCAGGTTTCTCGACATTCTTTTTCTGTTTCAAATCTATTGTCAGTACCATTACAACCCCCATACCAGAACTGGCCACAAGAATTGCCATTCTTGCCATAATACCATTTCACCATGTAGTCCCAACAATCCCCTGGTTTCATAGGTTCCAAGCACCTTGGATCTAGAAGTACATCAGTAAAAGTTAGCTTGAATTCTGGGGATAAGTTATGTTATGTTACCTTAGAGGTGCCTCCCTCAGTAAGAAAAGCATCCCTTTTTTTCCTTTCATATAGTGCCTGGCCAAACTCCACCTCTATTAATGACTTACCTGAACAGGCCTAAAAAAATACAGGATCAGTTTGAAATGACAGCCTAAATCCTGATGCAAGAACCAAGCTGCTATTCAAATACCTAAGCATGAAGTTGGTACACAGAGGTTTCATCTGGGTCTGAAAATCTGGCTCTGACTGTGTGTGATGCCTGTAGATAGAGCACCCAGAAATATAAAAAGTAACAAAATCTAAACTGTATTGGAGGAGGGAGTGGGGTTTTTTTAGTGCAGGCTTGCTACCCGGTATCTGAGGACAGTATTTATTACTCACCTTTTCGGGTTGTTGCTACCTGTGTTTGCTGGTGATCTTCAGCATCAGTTCCACCAAATCAAGGACTGACAACTGGACTCAGAAGTCTGGTTTCAGACACGTTTTAAACTGGGGGAAGTATTGATTCTCTGTGAGCACAGCTGGTCACAGCGTGGTCCTGAGCAGATGGCAGGGGCTCAGTATATCCTGACCATGGAGGACTGTGCTGCAAAGGGAGTCAAAATCTTAAAATTCAGTCTGGGTTCAGATGCTATGAGGAAAAAAGAAGGTAGAATTATGCAGGAAACTTTTGCTAAACAATGAAAAAATACCATTAACAGCAGGTTTGAACCTTCTTCTTGTGATTACTCAGTATGGAACCATAACTTTCTGACACTGAGAGCATAATGAAAAGGCAAAGTAATGCCTTCAATTTAGCCACCAAGCTGAATTAATTCAATTCAAGCAAAAGTCCAGTCACTACTTAGTCTGCAAGATAAATGAAAAACTGAAGGAATTTTGGGATAAATTAGTGCTGCTTAACATCTAGTACACTCACCAAGCATGATCTGACATCTTCAATCTGTCCAATTTCTACCTAACAGCCAGTTGCTAATCATTAGCATTTTAGAGTTTACCTTGATAGAAGTGTTAAGGAGTCAATCCCGCTCTTCAAATTGCAACTGTTATATAAAAATTTGCCTCTCTAGTGTTTCAATATATTCAAGAAGATTTACAAGGACCTTAGGGCAGTATAGTACAAATAACTGCTTAATCAGACATTGATTACCTACTGAGAACAGAAAGAAATTTGATACTATTCAGTATCTTCCTATTTAAAGAGTGCTACTGACCAAGTCAGGTTAAGAAAACTGTTCAGAGCCATTGGAACTCTGAAAATTGAAGTCTAGGTGAAATGTAAAGGTGCAGACAATTAATCCAATCATTTGAATTTTGCATTTCTTCTCTAGGTCTATGAAAAGACTGTGTTTATTCATGATAGTAATTCAACAGTTTGAAGATTTAACTAAAACCATGGCCACCCAAAATCAGTTGTGTGAGCATCTAATTCTATCTGTGATTCTAATCACATGATTTATAAAGTCAGCATCCATCTAGGTTTACATTTATTTTTCTTAACAATACAGAATGTGAAAACTGACCCTCAGTGTCACACAGATCTGGAGATATTGCAAGCCCAAAACCTAAATCAATCACATCTACCAAAGGAGCTCGTATTCTTATAAATTAACTTGGATTTTGAAAGTGAACTATTTAATTATAAATTATATCACATGAACAATAATACAAGGATTAATAGTGGTTAATCCATTGACTCCTCCACAGTAAGTCAGCAATATTTAATCATCTCTAATCTGTATTCAATTCAATTAATATTTAAATACCAGTGTCATGGTCTGCTATATCCATTCCATGCAGCTACATACATCACCAGTTTATTCAAATGGTTATAAGGGCAAGCAAAACTCAACTTTTATCACTGACTATTTTAGACAAAGCAATAAAAATGCCCTAAAGAGTTAGTGCTGATCTACTGCAAAGGTGACAAATATCCTAATCTGAAACTACAAGAGTGGCTGAAAAACACCTAATAAGGGAACCAGGGTGATATACACCTGCAGAAAATATTATCTATGGCAATAAAACTCCCGCTGTCCTTTCCATCTGTGCAGCAGCACTGTTTTGGAGAGCAGAACCTCTGTGCAGATCAGGAGATATTTAAAGTTGAAGAACAAAGAGTAACGCGAATGAGGAGTTCCAGAAGTACAGCCCAATGTGGAAAATGAAACAACATCAAAGGCTTAATAACCTGGAAATATGTCTGGGAACAACCTGGAAAGTCCATGGCCACGACAAGAAGCATTGTACTAATAATCAGCTTGCACATAAATAAATGTCTTATCCACTATGCACCTGCTTCAATAGTAATATTGATATTATTATCTATTACTATGAATTAATAGTAAGATTTTTAATTCACTTCTAAGATGAATAAGACCTACAAAAAATGTGAGGACTGTTGTCATTTATTGCAACCAAGAAGCAATATTACCCTATTCCTTTCATAAACATTTATTCTCAACAAATAAGTTCATTCTAACATTAAAAGTTTTTATCAAATACTTTGGTCTAGCCAAATGACATGTTCTTTGCATATTGAAAGATAGGTCAATGGTGAAATAAAGATGGTAAAATATTTGAATTCAAATAAAGACATATATTTTTTAAAACCATTTGATAACTGTTACTTTACTCACTGAGTAGCCAGTTCCTTCTGTAGGAAGTGTATCAGTCCCTGAAGTGGTCATTTTAGGTAACTGGCTGTTAGCATCTTCCCTGGCAATTGCAGATGCCAGACTTGGAGACAGAGATAAAATACTGTATTTTCTGGTGTAGACTGCAGACTCATTCTCAGAGACTTTTTTTGATGAGTCTATTTTCAAGAGCTGAAAGGATTAATGAAATGACAACATTTTTAAGGGCAATCAAAAGAAGTCAAAATGATTCAGCACAAACTTTTAGAGGATTATTAACCTGAAATCTTTAATCACAGTGACTTGTGAAAGAGCATCTTTTGTAGTTATGTCAAAATGTAAATGATAAGCAATAAAGCAACACAGTCTCTGAAGTATTTTATTTTAATGCCATGTTTTTTTTTAAGAAGAAACAGATAAAAATACCAAGCCCCTCTAGGCAGCAGAAGACATAACAGTGAAGAAAGAAAACAGTGAAAAGAATGAGAATGAAGGAAAGAAAATGTTTACATGTAGGAAGGAAAAAGAAAAACTGGGCAACACTTTCTACTTATTTACAAAAAAAACCCCACAGTGACTGGGAATATTTTTATGTTTAACACTGAAGCCTGAGTCAGAGCCCAAAGTTTAATCCCAGCTGGAACCAGAACCCCAGCTTGGACTCTTCTTAATGCCTTAAATCTAGACTTAACTTCATCCACAGTCTCAGCATAGCAAAATAAGTTTTTGCTCAGGAGAAGTATACTTTATAGGGCTGGTCTACAGTTAGTCTAGCCCAATGTACTTTTTTTTTTTAATGGGTCATTACAGATTCCCTCTGGATTTTCTTCTGATTTCACCTGTAGCCATAGAATTTTTTCAAGCCACATACATT
This sequence comes from Atrichornis clamosus, assembly GCA_013400975.1. Taxonomy (NCBI): domain Eukaryota; kingdom Metazoa; phylum Chordata; class Aves; order Passeriformes; family Menuridae; genus Atrichornis; species Atrichornis clamosus. The sequence continues at coordinate 31,684 of WBMZ01014715.1, forward strand.
GAAACATACAATGTCTATCAGATCTCATTCCCTTCTGTGTGACTCCACCACTTTTTCCTTAGAATTAGTGTGAAAGAATAAGTTTCCCTATGACTTTCAGAAAAAAAGAAAAGAAAGTGTGCTTTAAGAGATAGTGCTTTTAAGACTGACAAGAGCCAAAAGAAAGAGAGAGAGACAGGGAGTCCAAGATGTTACATTAAGGTAGAAGGGCATCTGCATCTCTCTAGGATGAAACCATGCCCAAGCACAAAAGGACTGTGAAGGAAGACTGATGCAAGCTCTCATGAAAGAGGAGTGTCCAAAGAAGAGCTGGGCTTAGAAAGCAGATGTTTATGGTGCTTTATTGTTTCTGCAAGAGGTAAAAATTTGGCAAAGGTTTCATTTGGCCAAAGATGATGCGAAACAAGAGCGAGCTGCATCCAAAAGAGAAATATAAGCTGCCACTCTGCCTTGCCTGGCCATGGGAGAGGCCAAACTCCCTTACATGCTTATTTCAGGTTTCATTTTACTGAAATAATTTCACCTGAAAGCGTTACAAAGTCGTCTATCTGGTAAACGTGTTCTTCATCAGGGTCTGTCGCAATGAGCTGCATTTCTTTCAGAAAATCATCATCATGAGGATCAGCCCTTCGAACAATCCCAATGACAAATATCTCAATACTCATAGCACGGGCCTCTCTTACTACAGTATCCAGCCGCGCTTTGTCGCGCCTGCCCGTCTGTTATCACAACAGCCACTGGCCTCACCGCCGGGCGCGCTGCCTGAAATAAGTGGATGAACGGCTGCTTGGATGGCAGAAGCTGTGTGTGTGCCTTCTCCTAAGTAGGGCATCTTGTCAACAGCTGATTTCAGGTGTCCTTTGGTTGTGTATTGCTTCAGAGAAGGCACCAAGTCCGCTTCATGGCTGAAGCTGGTAATGCCCGTGCGGGTTGTAGTGCGGTTGGCCGACACCTTGTCAGTGAAGGCTTTCGTAAAGGTTTCGATAATATTGAAGTTATCTGGTCCAACACTTTCTGAACTGTCAATGACACATACTAGTTCCAGTGGTGTTACTCTAACTTTGATACCACAACCTAGAAGAATAACCATTTCAGACATTTTATGAGAAACCACCTTCATAGGAATGAATTGAACTCATACATCAGATTTACAGTCAGGAAAAGCTCAATTAATGAATTAATCTGTAATTACTGGTACTGATCAACAGAAACAGAGCTAGACCAAATTACTTTAGGTGTAGCTCTGGCAACACAGCATCGTTTTCATATCAGTGGTGTCCTGACACACAAACATGTAGAGGAAAAATCCATTCAGTCAATATTAATTGACTCTGTCTTACCAAAACTACTTTTTTTCCATCCTGGAATGCTTACCACATGTTTCATTGCCAAGTCTGATAACTTCTTCTCTCTGAAAAAGGGTATTAATTCATTGTGTGTTCTAGTCTTAAGAATGCTGATACATTTATTTATTTATTTACAGGAATGCAGGCAATGCAGTATCTCAAAAACAGCCTTGTGTAAGATCACATAACCTTTAAATATTTTCCCCAGAAAAACTACTATTGTTTCAAATTAATTAATTTACATACTTACCAAAAGACCAGGTTCACCTTTCCATCCCCCAATCCCCTGAAAATGCATTGAGTGAGATTATTAACAAAAGCCAAATTTGTCTAGTTTCTATTGTGTAAATTTAAGTAACATGCAAATGTGTTTTACCTCTGGTCCTGGATGTCCTGGGTCTCCAATCTCTCCTTTGGCACCTTTGCTCCCTGGATCACCTTTATCTCCGTAGTCTCCCTAATTTAAAACAACTGTATTAAACACAGTCATAACTCCAGTTCTGTTGATTGTCAGAGCTGGAGGTAAGGTTCAATGAGCTTTTAAGATAAATTTTCTGGGGTTTTGTTTTGGTTTTTTTTTTAATTACTTGTTTGTCTTATATGTATTATAAGGAGAATATCTGAAAGCAGGCTCTCACAGAAAGCAAAATGGGCAGTAAAATCATCTTTAAGAAATTTCTATGAAAAATTACCTCAGTTCAGGAGGGACAGTAAAGATATCTTTATGCAAATGTCAAGAATATATAATATTTACAGTTCCTTGATTTTCTTGAACTTTAAAACAATGTTTATACTGGACCTATGCTAATTTAGACTTATGGAGAGATCAGCCAATGTGCTGAAACTCACACCAGCTCTGCATAGAAGCCAAATGAAAATCTGTGAGCTTTCAAAGAGCGAAGGAGAAGGTATGCTTGGGCTGTTACATCCATTGGAAAACACGTAGTTTCACATTTAGAAGAAATTCTGCAATTTTTGCCTCAACTGACTAGACCTTTTGATTTCTGAAATGTGAAAGGGTTCAACATTATGAGACAGTTTTCATGTAATATGGTATTGTAAATAAGATTCAGGTTCTAAATTAGATATTTTTTTCAAGAAGATTGTGCAGGACAGTTTTTTTACTTCTCTCTGGAAGTTACTAACCAACTTACATTTCAATTGAAATTTTAAAGTGTATGAATTTAGGTAGATTACTGTCCATTTTGACATTATTCTTCATTATTACCCAGCCAGTGGAATCACACGGATAACTCCTGTGTTACAGCCTTCCCTGTGGTGACTGTCACCAGTTTTAAGGAACCCTTTTGACTCTCTCAGTCTGATTCTGATCTTATTCAAACTGGTATAAATCTGAAAATTGTACATAGCTCCTCTACAGCATCAAGAAAACCAGTTTCAACTAAGTAAGCTCTCGGAAAACAGTTCCCATTGTATATCACAAAATCATAATATCCAGCAAAAGATATTACTTTCCATTACCTGTCCATGAATTGAATCTAACCTCATCAGAGTTAATGTCAGCATTAATATTAATGGAAAAGCAAATACGATTTGCTGACTGTGGTGGTGTTGCTACTTCCTTACACTTAAATACACTAAATGCTGACCTCTTTGGTACATATATGAAATTCCTGCTGAACTAAACCATTTCTTTTCATGTGTGACAAATCTGCTATATTAATAGCAAATGAAAAGTGAGTATTTGGAGAGATTTACGTTGAGTCACAAAGATTAGTCAATATACAAGATGAGTATGAAGATCAGTGAAAATATTGCAGTTATTACAGTATGTGGTATTTGCCATGTGAGAGAAAATAGAACTAGAAGGCAGAAATTTGAATCTGTGTGAAAGAGCTGGATATTCAGTGTTGCATAAAAGCTCCCAAGCTGTCAGGTGTGAATAGATAAGTGTAGGAAATTCTCACAATTTTTATAAAAACCAGGAAGTTATTCAGTAAGGAAAGATTCAAGCGTGGGCTTCAGTCATTGTAGAAAAAAACAAGCCAAATAAAACAAAGCCCTTAAGAGACATTAGTCATAAAGCAATTTCTTTTTGTGCCAAAGCCTGGCAAATAAAAGGACATTTTGTAATACCTAAAAAATATAAAAAATAACTGAATACATAATTTGAATAACTTTGAATTGTTCTCCTGCTAACAGGTATGATCTCATTCTAGATTCTACTTTGTAATCTGGTCCTTAGGAACAATTAGGATTTTCACAGACTTCAAAGCTGACAATGAGTAGTAGGCACTTACCTTGCTGGCTTCACAAGGTAATGTCTTTGCTTTCTGTTTATCTTTAAAGACCTGTCACACCAAATAACAATAAAAGGAGAAAACCCCCTTTTTTTCCTTACTGCAAACCTAGGATTTACCTTTGGTCCAGGAAGGCCAATTCTTATTGATCCCTTTCGTTCAGAAAGACCTTTACTTCCTTTTTCTCCCTGAACAGAATATGGAACTTCAGTTTAACTGAAAATTAAAGTAAAATCTATGCTGTCTCTTTTCACTTTAGAGCACTCCGCCTCATAGAGAAAGCCAGATATTTGTACTGTGTGATAAAGCACACAGTTTTCAAGACAAAAGTGGTCTGAAGTTGAAGAAATATAAACTATTGGCTATGATTCAGAACATAAAACAGAACTTTATAAAGTATATAATGAAGAATTTATTTCTGATTAATTAAATGACCTGCTAACCAGCAGCCTCTTGCCTCTGTAAGCAGAACTTCTCCTCTTCCCCTCTCCCCAGTTTCTTACAGCAGCAGCAATTCAGACACTATTAAGCAGACTCTGGAGACTGGAAAAGAAACTGTGATGTATCAAATTACATAGCTGATCCACTAGGGGATAAAACAAATTTCCAGTAAATAGGAAATTCTCCTAAGGCAATGGGATGCACAAGGCAATTTATTTAGCACTGTTGTAGGAACTCACAGTGACTATTTAATCTAATTTACTTTAAGCCTATTTTAGCAGGATTGTGCTTCTTGGGCCCTTCATTTATGTATTAATGCAAATGGATTTTAAACATAGAGAAACATTGTGCCAGCTTGTGTCAAGGCTTGCTGTTCAGCACTGGCACAGACTATCCTTCCTGCTCGGGCCATCACACAGCTTCCTGGTTAACACCCTTGCAGGTCTGTGGATCACGTACCTAGGAACCAAACTCAGGATATGCTGTGTATTCCAGTGGTCCTTCACTAGTAATAAATGTCAGACCCAACAAAACTCTAGATTTATTGCTGCCATTTGTTACTGCCCATTTGACATTGTTAGGATGGTGTTCAGGCAATGAAAGCTGAAGGAGGCACACTGTTCTAGTAAATTCATGCCTGTACAGCTGACATTTCTCACAAGCCCACATGTGAGTTTCATCCTTTTAAACATTAACTGCAGAACCAAATCCTGCTTCCTCTACTAGTGCAATGAATCAACATTAGAAGGATTTATCATAGATGCCATAACAGCACATTTAGTAAAACCCAAGAAGTGTGCTATATTAATTTAAAAATATTTATGGCTTTGCTAGTTCAATCCATGTATATAATTAAATTCAAACTTGACCACTGGTATTACCATAAAAAAAAAAGAGGTATGCATGTAAAAATGCAAACCCTTGAATCTCTGACCCTAATATCCTGCTATATTATGGATCAATAATCAGTCTTCTATGTAAAAATGTCTTTCTATGAACTGAGTGCAGATCTGAGAATGTCTAGACTGTGGTTTTGAAAGGAAACCAAGCATAAAAAATGAAGACCTGTGAATGTAGCTATCAACATAAAGTAATTTGAAAACCAACTTATTTTTGGCATTCCATTCTTACCACATATAGATCAGGATCTCTCTCTATATATAAAAAAGTACTTGAAGTGATATTGATAGTTCAAATGCAGGAGTATAGTAGCTTTAAGCTGATGAAGAGTGGCCAAAAAGAATGAAGTTTGACATGTGAAGAGATAGAAGGACAAAATAGATATATAGAAGCTCAACAAGCATCAGTGTGTGGAGGAAACTGGTACTACCAGAGCAAGCCAGTTGCAAAAGTTGTTCAGAAATAAGCTGTTCCTAAGAGTTATATAAAAATAATCAAAATTTTAAAATGTAATTGTTAAGGGAAGAAAATAGAAATGGCAATACCGCTCATACCTACACAACTCGTGGAATGCTACAGAAACAACACCCAGCTGAGTTTGATACATATCATTACATATCATTATAGTTTTGTTTTCAAACCCAGAGACAAAGACAGTCCATAACCAGGACACACTTCCTTTCAACATCCCTAAATTCCACAGCCTTGCATTAGAAAGATGCCTTTGTTTGACAGTGTGTGTCAATGAACTGTGTTCTTCCACTGGAAAACTTCCACAATGAAACAATTCTCTACACTTTTAAAATATGCTTGAGATATTTATTCACAGCAGTGCCAACATAACATCCAGATATTTTGAGTAACCATTATCATTTCACAGGAACAGAAAAATGTTGTGTAATCTGTATATTTTCAAATGTATCATCAGATGTATCTGATTGCTGAAACACTTTTGTACAGAATGGCAATTGTGCTTTTATAAATAACCTCACATACCTGCAGAATTAACAAAGATCTATCCCAAATATTAGATTCTGGAAATGCAGCAGAAATTGTTATTAAAGGCAGGTGGGAAAGAGTTTTCCTATACCATAAAGCCATACAGAGATGGCAGAAATTTTTCTGGTTTTCACAAGAATAGACCAGAGAGCTTTCAGAGATTCAGCAAAGGAAGAAGAGAAAAGAAAATAAGGAGGTTTTTTTGTCCTCACACTACAATATGTATTAGCTTTGTGACTACTGGTAACAATTAATACAGGGGCAAACTGCAAACAGATCAGAGCAAAGGTCTAGACTGTCACGACTCTTACCCATGTAGAGATCTCTGGCTAAGAAAGTCTGGAAACAAGAGAAATCAGAACCCCTAAAAGGGAGTCATACAGTAAGGGGGGAAAAAAGAACAAAATAAAGTATGTTTTTATGCTATGAAACACCTCACAGTGAAAAAAATGAAGGGCTTTCTGCAGAATAAAAATGCAAACGATGGAACACAAATATAAAAATGGAAGACATTGAAGATGGGATCAAATCCTGAACAAAATAAATTCCGAAGGAATCTGCGCTTTTGTGGTAAAGCTTGTATGAAGTGATTCCACAACGAACCAAAGAAAGATTCTCCTCCAAATCATTTTGCAAACAACATACATTTTCATAAATTTGTTAGTTTGTTTCAGAAGGTCACTGTTTTCCAATGAAGACCTGTTTGTCAGTGAATTCCCTGATGGCTTTAGTACCTACTGCCAACAGTTGCAGTGTGGAGAGGCACCTTTTCTCACCCAGCTGGAACATTGCCCCTTTTACTGAGTCACTGGTGGTTTGACACCACAGAGTTGGAGACCTGAGCCCAGTACTCTTGATCCAGGGAAATATTCAATCACATGCTCAATTTTAAGCACACTGATTTAAGAAAAACAGGAGTAACTTAGGTTGTTCTCCACTAGACCCTCCAGTTTTAATAGCCTTTTCCACACATTTATGACAAGGCAATTTAATAACTGAATGTTCAGAATATGTTGTCATGTTTGTGTTTCTCCTTTTAAGGAGAGAGGATGTGACTGGAACAAGGTGAGTAAACACCTGATTAAGAGTATGTGGGAGACTGCCTAATTTCATTTATATTCCTATATGTGTTGTTTAACTTATTTTGACACAGTAGGTCTCTGTTACTGCCTTTTACAGGTGCAACCCAGAGAAACCCCTGGATCTAAGTAAATCAATAAGATGTGGCAGAGATAAGCCTTTTTTTCACCAGGTTAAACATATTTGTAATGACAAGAACAACAGGAGACCAATTGGGTGCAATCAATACTGAAAACTCAGCAGATAAAGTAAATATTGCTTATGAATAAGAAACTTAAGTGTAAAATGAATATTTGCAGGAGTTCACTGATTCGGTGGCAAAGAGGAAAAAAGACAATGAATCTCTTTAAGAAACAGTTTAGAGACGAGAGTGGACAGATATCACATTAACCTGGCTTACCCTGTCTCCTTGTATGCTGTTACCTGGGGGGCCAGGTGGACCAGGCAAGCCTTTCCGTCCCATAATACCCTGTAACAGCCAGGGAGGAAAAAAAAGAAGGATTAGGAGGTGACCTCCTGGTAACACTAAGGAAGTAATCCCAAAGTCACTGCAAGCAAAAAAGTAAAACCATGGCAAAGACACTAGTTCTGATTCTTCTTCCGTTTATGGTTTCTCACTGTGGGTCCTAGTAATTATCCTTGGCAAATTCTCAGGAAAGCAAAGGAATAACTAAGATGAAAATAATAAAAGAATAAAATGTACTCATGACACAGTGATATTTCCCTCATTTTTCCCCACATAGAAGACAATAGAAACCATGTTTACACAACAGCTTTGTGCAATCGCTCCACAAAAGGGAGGCACAAAGGACCACGGCAATAAAACCTTGTGCAAGTAAATCTGCCAGGCACGTTAGCTAGATCTTGGGCACCATGTGTATATGCCAAGCCCCTGTGGTGCCACAGTGTCTGGGCATAACTGGGAGCACCAGTTATGCAGCAAATCATAAGGGAGGGGAAGAGAGAAAACTCAGAGCAGCACATGCTGATTTGGGTTGATATAGTCCAATTAAGGTAGAGCCCTTGTGCTCTGCCAGCAGGCTAATCTAACATTTCAAAGCGACAAAGTGAAATATATCCTTTTGATTACAATGAAATTAAATGATTGATTTTCCTCTTTTTTTTTCTTTCTTTCTAGTTGAAACTTATTTTTCTTGTCTGAATGACAACCCAAGTGGAATAATATTTTTGTCACTGAACCTTCAAAGAAAGTTACAGACTCAAATTGTGGCAAGGGTGGAAAATTCTTATGACTAAGCTCACTCTCTTGCAACCCTATAGACAGTGGTCCAAAGTGGGATCCCTTTGAGCTCTTAGTTTCCAGAAGATAAGGGGATAACGTGCATGTCTCTGATACCCAGAGGGTTGTGGAGTCAACCAAGGACTGTTGGTAATAACAGACAAGAACTGCTGGTAATAACCAAGGACTACTGGCATTAACACACTGTGAGAAAGGGTGGGTTGTCTCAACCATGAAGCCTTCTCTTGGCCAGGTGAACAACCTCAATTCTCTCAGCCTTTCCTCGTAGGAGAGGGACTGTATACAGATCCTCACCCTTGAAAACAAAATATTTTTTCTCAAAAGTTTTGTGGAATCAGCACATAGTGTCACACATTTGTAGAATTTTGACACTCAGTCCAAACTTACTCTTTTCAAACAGGCTGTGTCAGTATGATTTACCAAGGTGTTGAAATTGCTCCAGCTTTCAGAAAGAAAGGGAAAATAAGAAACATCCTGAAAGAGTATTCGTGCTCTGTGGCTTATTGCATGTGTGTGAGGGGTTGGTAACAGCAATGTTTCTTCATTCCTATACTAGTTTATACAAAATGGCAGTGGGGACGGCTGATACTCTGCTATTACGTGAACTGTTACAAAGGTGTATCTATATTTAAATTAACTTAAACTTTACAAATATACACAACGTGTCTCATTGCCTTTGTAAAAATAATTGATGGATAAACCTGTAATAAAGACATCCAGGCAAGTACTGAATTTCTTTTCTTATCAGTATGTCCTTTCTGAATTATAAATCACTTTAGTGGAGGGAGAAAAAATTGCCCAGATGTTGCATGCTGGCTGCTTATAGAATTAGCTTTTTGTTTTCATGTTTCTTTCCTAATGGTTTTACTAATGAAATTAATTGGATTTAATTTGATTGAGCAAAAATTGCAAACATAAAATTCACATTTAACGTATTTTCCACCACAAAATAATATCTTGGAAACAAAATAGATACAAGCAGAAGAAATGCATAATTTAACTAACTTACCAGCCTGATAGCTCTGTTCAATCTCCAGATGTAATCTCATAAAGTTTAGCTGCAAATGCAATTTTCATCCCATTAGTATTCCTTCCTAATCCAGTTGGTAGAAGTGTATGGTTAGTGACCATGTTTGTATCCTTTGGGTATCCTGAAGTTGCACCAATGTAAATCAATAACTGACAAAGATCTTTTGGTGTCTGAGAGATCAGGGTCTGGCTGCCAGCGCCACAAAAGAGCACAAAAACTTCAACACAGCATCATACCAACCTTGGGGCTTATGCTTCCTGATCCCGGTGGTCCCAGGGGCCCAGGAAGGCCTTTAAATCCATGGTCTCTCTGAAAATCGTCACAGAAATGTCAGTCATTTATCACCTAATAACTATTACATCTTTCATCCCTTACAAAGCAGTTTAAAAAAAAAGCCAAACAATTGCTACATAAATAAACAGTTGTTTTGTGGATGGGTATATATAAAAAAAAAGCCTAAAATACATTATTTTAGCTCTAGGTGAAGAACATTATTTCCCAAGCAAAGGTCCATGTGATCAAAATTACCAACAGAGTTAGGACTCTACTTTTCAGGCCTATCAGCTACAGAAAAAAAAAAGAAAGCAAACTCGTTTGGAAACACCACCATTTTCCCATCACATTTTGCAGGGGCTTACCAGGATGGACAAGGAGCTTACTAGTGGAATACAACAGTGATAATGCCCCTTTACTGATGCTGTGCTTGTTCTGACACTAGAGACATTTAATTTTCAGACCTGTCAAATTTAGGCATTTATGAAAACTAAATGAATTTTAATAGTATCAATATAGAAGAACAAAAACAACAGCTCTCTGGTTTTTTAAGAAGTCTTAATGCACATACATTTACCTTGATTTCTTGAGGAATTGAGGCTTAAGTGATACTCTGCATGTGCTTCTGCTTGTCTGTGTTGGTACTGTCTTTTTCTTCCAGTATATTTTGAACTCACCAGTTGATTTCAGCCAAATTGATCAGAAATATATGGGCTTTGACCATATTAATTTTCGAGAGTTTTGGTGATAGTTGGAGGTTGGGTAATGGAGAGACATTCAATTTATGCTTTTATGAAGAACAAAGAAGACCGAGAGGGATTTTCATCCCTTAACCACCAGGCAGAGAAAAGGCAGCAGCTGTCTGGTCAGGGAAAAACGAGTGTAACACAGAGCCTGGTGCTGCCCGTCGTGCTGCAGACAAGCCCAGCGAAGGCGATGAGGGGTCGGGGACGTTAGTGATGGGGGAAGCACGGGGACAGATGAGGCACTTTTGTGTTCCTCAGACCATAATTGTACAAATGAGGGAACAGGCACACATTCAGCACATGACTACTAGAAAATTCCCACCCATTCTTTGAAAAGACAAATGAAGTCTATAACTGATAATTCAGAGATGCAGAATATTCTGAATCAGGTTTGGCTTGATATCCCTAAACCTATTCCTGTGCAGGCAAGTGCAAAACAAAGAAATACACTGGCAAGCTATAGATCATCCACTATATTAATAACAGAGCAGAAGAAATTGTATTTCTTGACAAAATCTAAAAAGAAATCATTAAAAAACCTCTTCATTGTACTTATTTTTGCACTTGGAAAAGTGGTAGTAAGGGCTATGCCTGTAGAGGGAGCATTCGATCTAGGAGAGAGGTGCAAGTATAAATCACAGATCAGATACTTGAGTTGTGGTAGGTGAAATGAGACAACGTAGCAAACAGATTAAAAAGGAGAAAAACAAACAGAATCTTTTACTGATTTTATTTACTTTCTGGGAGGAAAGTGTGCAATTATTACAGTGACTGCTTTTAGATGAAATTCCCGAAGTTCAATCTCTAGCAAGACATCACTTCAATCTGTGTTTTCTTATCTATGGCTATGATACTCTCATGCTAAATCCCAACATATGTGCTAGTTATGCAAATATACTGGGGCCCAAACTATGCTCAGGTTTGAGGGATTTGGAAAGGTAGGAACTCTGAATACAACGGCTAAGGCTTAGACTGAGCTTATAATGCTCTCGTTCTTGATCCTAACATTTGGCTTTTGGACTTTATTTTATTTCCTGTTTCATCCAAAGCACTGGAGACTGGCCAGTTCGAGTCAGGACATAGGCATGGTACATGGATGTGCTTAGCTTTAAAGTGCTGTGCCAAGGTGATTGGGTTAAACTAAGTGCCCTGTTCAGTCCAGACAAAATTCTTCCCTCAGATGACCTAAGGCTTTTATATCAGACCTTCTCTGACAATGCAAAGAGCCAAGACATTGGCAATGTATTCATCTTCCTATCTAGTGCCATCTATTATCAAAGGAATATTTATTGGTCTTCAATGTCCTCACAACCATAATACAACCTTAAGGTGTTTGTAGGAGATCTCTTCATGAGCAGCTGTGCAGAGCAGCCAAAGCTTTCCCTGCCCAAGCCTCCCTCTGAAATCTGCCAGAGATGCCAGTGCTAAGCGATAGAGATACTGCATTATAAGACTTTTTTTAGGAGATCCTGGGCTGCTGTGGCCTGTAAAACATTCTGTGAGCTGCTGTGATGGAAACTGACTGGGAGGTTACCAAACATAAATGATTCCTTATGGCCCAGTATCCAGTATACCTACAACCTGCTCTTAGACCAGCCCTGACCAAAAAGAGCATGACCTGAAGTCATCTGCTTCTTCCTCCCGTGGGTAGCACAGTCTTCCACAGGGTCGTTGCAGGTGAAGGATTGAATTTTAGCCTCACATGCTTAGTTAATACCAGATGTCTCACTGAAAAGCTCTTTTGTAGAGCTTTATAGTAATCCTCAAAGTTTCTGTATTTCTTGGCTTAAAAAAAAAGGCTTTTATTTTGCTTTATGAGTTGTGAAGTGGAGCAGTTCTTTTTTCTTAGGTGTCATACTAAACTGTCCTTCAGGGAATTAATTTCAAAAAGGATTAAGACTGTTCTTTGATGAAGTCTAATTTATTTCCTATATTTTGCTTGTAGACAAGCTTACCACCATCAGCAAAACAGTGAACTAGAAAAACACCACTGAAGCAAGAAATAAAGAGCTGAGTCAAGACAGTGTAAAGTGTAGGATTCCAATGTCTATGCTGTATCTTTTATTCAAGAAAAAATCACTAAATGACCTAGTGATCAACTGAAAAGTAGATTTTGGATTTCCAAATACATATACACCTCATTTGCTGTGAAGCATGTGTATTTGGTACTCAAACATACAGCAGACTCGGTAATACTCTCTTTAGTGAGAGCTAGTGGATCTAATAGTATTTGTAAGAACAACATATTATAATAAAAAGATATTACATCTCTACTTCCCACATTTTAGTTCAAATAGGCAAGGCCCAAGCTGCAAAAGTTGTTTATATTGCATCTGGATCCAGCCCAAATGTTCGTGCACTAGGGACTGGGCTAGGGATTTTAATAATCTTTCTGCTATCCAGTTACTTGCTTTATTTCTAGTGCTGGGCCCTTGCTCTTGAATGTCTGTAACTCACCTCCTGGTTGGCAACAGTGCTCTTAAATCAATTTTTTATTATATTCTGACATTATGTGCTTCTGTTTTAATGCTACAGAAAATAGGGTGCTGCCAGAACTGAATGCATCCCACATGTTCCAATTTTGTTTTCATGTGAATTTGACCTCTGATACATAAAACTCCTGTCTAGCAGTGTGCACATATGTGAGCCATTTCTGAAAGCAGAGAGAACAGAGGTTTGATTCAGATGAGTGGAACATTCCTATATAATGATCCTCAAAGGAATTTCAAATTAACTAGTGTGTAAATTTATGAGTCTCTTTTATCAAATAAATGTTCTTTTTTTATATGCAGAGATTGTTGCTGTTCTTATGTTCTCTTCTTTTTTTTTTTTTGTGAGAGGTATGAGAGGTATCCAGTGCATTTACATTTTATTTGAAAAATACAGAAGATTGTCCATTTTATGAACTAAGATCTGGGGAAATTTTTGCAATTCAAGTGAATTCTTTTTCCCTGTGGCACCTTTGCTACATAACAAGATGTTATGTAGAGAATAAGGATTCAAAATGTAATGTGGGCGAACAGGAGGAAGAAATCAGGGAATGAGAAGAAATGTTTATATATTTAGTTTATTTCTTTTCCAGTGTCCTCTATACCATGTCTGGTGTGGATACACAGAACTAAATCAGAGCTGTTACATCTTGTTGGATAATGCATGCTTTGGTGCAGCAGTCATACCCTACAAAAGCTACAGCTGCTCACTATGTATAGAACAACATACATTTCACTCAACATGACTAACACACCAATCCAGGGGCGTCATCAAAAAGAAACTTCCCTATTTTAAAGTAAAAAATACTAATTAAACTTTTTACCAGATGTTTTTCACACTTTAATATTTTAATATTCTGACAGAGTGTTAGATAAGCATTACTCTGAGCAGCCAGATTTGGTGGGCAACATCACACTGTAACACAAAGAAAACCTGTAGATCTGTGCAAAACTTTTCATGCTTGGTGTAAGCATGATTTGCCCTAATTGTGTTGTGTTACTTGCAGAGAGAGTGACTCTGCAGGGTTCTTTGTAATACAGCTCCTCCTGGAACAAGATGCCAGTTCATAACCCATGAATACAGTGCGTTCAGAATCTATCCCAGGAATCCCTCCATGGTTATTATGAGTAGAAACCTGATGACAGGCAGCTCCTAAGGCTCTGTGTCCACGAACACGCAGAGCTGCAGGCGCAGTGGCAGTGAATTTGCAGGCCGATGGTTACACCGGATGCCGTGGGAAGAGACCTGCCCCGTCTGCTCCCGGGGACTGACCCCCACTGTGGTGGGAGAACACTCAGAGCACCTGCAGATCACATTGCCTACTTTAGCTTCATCTGAAGGAAATCTATTACCTGGCTTGTGGGATCACTCAAACCCCTCTTCAGTCTGGAAACCTAAGCACCGTAAGTGGGTCCATCAGGAGACTCGTATCAACAGCACATCTCCAGTCTAGCCTAAAACACCCATGTGGATCAGCTGAGAATCCTCTGAGTTTCTACGTGTGCTGCCCAAACCAGGCTGGCTCACACGCTGAGGGTTTGCTCTGTGGCCATATCACACCCAGCTCCCGTGGCCACAGGAAGCCCTGTTCTATGAATCTGAAAACACAGCTTCTTTCCAACCCATGTTTTTCAACAACTTGGATCTTGGATTCAAACTACCTAATTCTGACAATTTTTGTGACAATGGAGATGACTTGATGGAAATAAGATACTTTTAGTTTGCATAACAACCCTGATCTGACCTGGAATTGTCAGGAAACACATGAGAATAATGGCAGCAATTTATCAGTTTGGTTTTGCCTAAGATAAGGATAAGAGTTTCTATTACTATGTATTCCGTTATACTATTAATTATTTTAAATATAATGAAATTATTAGAGACTCGCATCTTGGTCTCAGCTATTTCACTTTTGCTCAGTCAAATCTGGGTCAAAGTAACAGACCTGTTGCCAAGTTTATTATTACTTGATAATGTTCAACTAACACAACACAGGTCATATTCCTCCACAAAAAGATGCTACAAATAAATCCCCTTTACTAGTACCACGAATATAATTCGCACATCTTGAGGAATGATAATACTTTTTGTGCTGTTCATGGGTGCAGAAGGGACCAACCAATAAGGATTTAATGTCTTTATAGAGGAATATGAACAACTCTCTTCAACTGGCGATGATCAACATTACTTAGAGTCAAAGGTGGAAACTCCAAGTACTATAGAATCACAGAATGATCAAGGTTGGAAGAAAACTTTGAGATCAAAAAAATACAATTGTCAACCTGGCACTACCACAGTAACCCCTAAACCACTAAACAACATCACCCAGTGCCAGATCCAGACACCTCTTAAACACCTCTAGCCTGACCACCCTACCATTTCAGAAATTTCAGAACAGAAGCTCAAAGCCAGGTTTCCCAGATTCCAATGTCATTGGGACCATTCTGTGGTAATTCTAAGGATGAATGTCTTTCAGCTTTTCCTTTATTGTGGATGTTTTAAAGAGGTTATTGCAGTTTATTTTAAAAGGGAATTCTCCTGTTCTGGGAACTGAATTTGAAAGTTCTTTCTGTTTGAGAAAAAAACTTGTTTGGGCAATATTTCTTTTACTTCCTTCTGCAACAGGGTGCCTGCTTCCTGTTTCACATATACAATGAGGAAATCATTAATAAACCTACTGTGGAATATTTTAAAGCAATTTCTTGCATGGTTTTCTGACTCTTTATAATATAACAGTCTTTTTCTGACTCTTTACAACGTAACAATTACAGTGTGACTTTTTAGGTGAGTTACATACTGCTTATAGGTTCATAAGATTTTAGCTACTCTGTGTTTTACGGAAAAGCTTGTAAGTGCTTCAGTGTTGTACTTCTAATCCCTTTATCAGATTTTTGTTTATTTGGGTTTTCTTGGTGAGTTTTGCCTCTAAACAGGCATTAATTTTAGAAAAAGGTTTATAGTCTTCTCTTAGGAATCCATTTCCAGGAACTTCAAAAATATCTCACTAGTTCCACGTAAGCCCTGATTCCTTTTTTTGCCTCATCTCTAGCAATTATGCAGGAGAAAGGAAGGGCATAATTCTTAGGCAATACTGTGCTTGTGTTGGATTCTTACTTTCACATGGAAACACCAGAATCTAGAAACATCTTGAGCCTTTGGATGTATGCAAAACCTGCAGATTTGCATCAGGTCTGAGAACAAAGCAAGAACTAGTTTCTATCATGTCAGAAAAGTCTATCACAAGTTTTTCTTCTAATTGAAATTAAAAGTGGGAGATGAGAATACAGCATTTTTTTCATTTATTTGTCATTCTAATGCATTTTTTGGAAGATGCTTGTCCACCTTGTCTACGAGTCAGATGCATGTACTGCCATTGGACAGGTGCCTTTGGTCCAGGACCTCCCACACCTTTTGGGCCTGCTGGTCCTTCAGCGCCTGCTGGTCCTGGAGGTCTCTGGTACAGCAGAGGAACAAAGCATGTCAGTAGTTGTTCTAAGGTACTTGTGTTCTTCAACAAAGAAGATAATTTCTTCACTTTTCTGTTGTCTACTGAGCAACAGCCTCCTCAGTTCCAGGTGGAAACCTAAAAACACTATCAGAGTGGTGGAAAAAAAGCACAGCTCTTGACTTAAGAACACTGTTCTCAGTGTTCAGAGCTCAGAGAAAATAGTGCCCACGCAGACATTGCTCCATGACTCCTATGCTGCAAATATTAGACAACTGGAATACCAGAGTTAACCCATCTAAATTTGGGCATTAGGTAACCCTAACATGTGGTAACACAGACCTTGCCCACGGGAACTTTGCTCTTCTTCTTGCTATGTTTTGTAAATAGAGAGAAAAGCTTGGATGTTATTGAAAACTGTCTCTGGAAAGATGGACGTTCTACCTGGCCTATCGGCCTAGGGGAGGTTATGAATTGACCCAATCCGGACGACCTTTGGAAAGTCTATATAAGTTTTAGAATTAAATAATAAATTCAGATTTTCTGCCTCACCCGAACTCGTCTGGTTCTTTCGCTCTGCCAGTGGTTCAACAGCGACACTAACATACTTAGATGTATTTGTGTTTGATGGTCTGTTCTCCTGAACTCCCTGCTCAACTCATCCACCCCTTCAGCCACCTTTCATACTGTTGGAGGCATTCCCAGGCTCCCTTTCAGCACTTACAGGGCAGATGTCTTTCACCCATCCTGCTACACAACTCTTATTCATATTTATTAAGTTGGTCTTTCCAGCTCACGCAGCATGGAATGGGAGGGGAAAGATGTTACATGATGCTGCATGTTACAGCACAACAGAACCTCGGCACACTACGTGACGTGGAATGTGCCAGCTATGTGCCATTATACCAGGAATTCTGAGTGAATGCCTTAGGCACTAATTCTGATCCCAAAGGATCTTCTCAGGATCAGTCTGAATGGTAGGAAGTCGGAGCTGAGTTGGAAGTTGGAAGCACTCAGGTCCCACCTCAGTGCATTTGGGAGTGCTTGCATGGTTGTAGTTTGAAATAAAGCTGGATTAGAGACATAAAGAAAATAGTGCTAGTGGAAGTTTGACATGTGGTGGTTGAAGGATGGCAACAGTATTTTCACTTTCTAGTGGAAAAGAGAGAGGTTGGTTGAACATGTCTGTGTGGCTTCGGATGACTGAAATTTAGGATGATATGTCCTTGTAATGGAATGTGCCAGCTGGAATACTCAAGCATTAACTCCTTCTGGAGCCAACCATCAGAAAAGCAAGGGGTGGGAAATCTTCAGAGAAGAGGATTTAACCACCCGGTATGAAAAGCAGCTGAAAACCCAAGGAAATGAAACTGCAAAATTTGGTCAAGGAGATGGTATTAGAAATCTTGAACAGAGAGGAGTAAAGACAAGGGAAGGAGAGAAAATAATTCAAAGCAGGGATTATATTTAAACATGTATGAGCAGTCATAAAGATTTTTATGGAATTACATGTATTCCTTTCATGATGATGAAATGAGAACCATTTATATCCAGTTCTGACTGCCTGCAGAACTAGTACCATATCTAGGATAGGAAAGGGCTTCAAAATATACATGAAATATTTAAATTAGCTAAAGGATGATCAATTGCACTTAGTTAAGTAACTAAATCTAAGCAACTAAATATTGAGTTAGCACATAATAATTTTTGTTTTGTTTTGGTTTGATTTTTTGTTAAACACAAAGTACAGAACTAAAATTGCACTTACAGCTTCACCTTTGTTGCCTCTGTCACCTTTTGCTCCACGGGGTCCAGGTGGTCCGGGTCCCCCTAAATACAACATAGCAAGTCAGAAAATCATGCCACTACCTGGAGTAGCACAGTGTAAAAAATATTAACAAATATGTAAGGAAGCTATTTAATATCCTTTTGGAAATACAGAATGGCAGTTACCAACTCTTGTAATTTGTTCACAAGATTCAGGAATTTTTGTGCTTTTCTTATTGTCATTTCAATTGAATGATTAATATTTTAGAAGAATAAGAGTTCTTATCAGGAAATGATTAATTTCTAGATTTGTAGTTGCAGAGAGAAATCTTCAGAACATTGACTTTTTCTTCAGCTAATACAAAGTTAAATTTATTTTTAAAAACTTAAACTTTTATGAATTTGGGAGTAAATTTGAGCAACGAGTATTGAATTCAAAATACTGAAACATAATATGCCAGCCTTAAGCTATATGTTGCACACTTTGCACTTCCAGATAATCACATTGGTTCTCTCATACAGTAAAGCAAAACTTCATTCTACATGGGAAAGTAGTAAAAGAAGGAAATACAACCATTATAAGAAAAAGATCAGCCTAAAATGCTCTTTTATCAAGAGACAATCACTCCTTCTGTTGACTCTTCCACTGACTCCCACTGAAGATTTGTTCATCTACAAAACCTCAATGCTTCCTTTCACGGCCAGAAGAGAAGCAGACAGCAAACTTTTCCCCTTTCCTCATTCCAGTGGTCATTTTCCTGGCATTTTATGAGAAAATTAACTGAGCTTGCAACAGACTGTACATATTACTTTGAGGCATCTCTCAAGATACGCTGTCGGTCTGTACTCAGGACAGCACCAGCAGTTGGAAATCCTCATTGATACGTGTAGGTCACACATCCACCTCACTCCTAAGCATGGTATGGACATTGTGGCCCTACAGAGAGAAGTGCACGCCCTTCACTCAGTCTCACAGAACCAAGAAACGTTAATGGACTCTGCAAAAAAGTGTTGTAAACAACTCCTAGAGTGTTGTCAATATGTATATTTTAACATAACATATTCTCAAGAATAATTGCATACAAATATTTCCCTGTCTATTCCAGTAAAAGTAAATAACAAGAAAAATGAAATTACAAAGGACAGAAAACTGCTGTTTCATCGTGCATTGTGCCTGTAAATTTCTACAATAATATAATACTTCAAGAAACCAAGAATGGAGTCCTGTTAGCTACTCAGACCTCAGCAGCTGGTCTGTCTGAATACAGTGTCCATGGCTGGAGAACAAATCGTGTTGTAATCTAGTTAGATACAAAACAAAAACAGACTTTGGTTACAAATCTCCTGTCCTATTAATGTCTCTACCATAGACACATATAATCAAATCTTAATAACCAATTTAGTCCTATCAGAAAAATGGATGAGATGCTTTGGGTCTCCTAAAGATATACATCACAGGTTTAGGTAGGTAAATGAAGAAAGACAAGGTAGACTCAATGTTCTGGTTAAGATGAAACCCTGAAATTACTTTAGGTGAAATTTGGATAGGGATGAAAGCATGCCTTATGCTTAAGAAAATTTTATATAGTAGGTCATTCCTGTATGAATTGCATCTGTTCTTGAATCCAACAGGAGAGTTTCACTGGGAGACTTTGAATAGACCCTGACCACCACCAGATTCAGACTGTGTCAGACCTGGAAGATGTCTCTTCATGTCTCCTACTTTTCAAATGATGGAATTCTGATCCAGCTCTGTAAAAATTTAAACAATGAGCGTGCTTCTAGATCATAAATAGCTTTAAAATGGACAGTCAATTTCACCTCTTTCTCAATTCTTAATATCCATAGTTGTTAAACTGTGGATAAAATGAGAAATATTTAATAACAATTTTATTTAACAAGGAAGGAAAACATGGATCATGGGTTCATATCTGTTTTTACTTCTAATCCCACTACAGTAAAAAACAGCCAAACAGATGTTTTCATTTAATCTTAGCAGACCACTGTAAATACCAAATACATGTTAACACATTCTCTTCTGTGAGAATTGGGACTTTGTCAAATGTCTGGTTTTGCCATTAGTAACATAGCTATAAATGCTATAAATCTACTTAAGTCAAATCTGCAGCCAAATCTTATATTAGAAAGGGTTCTCTAGTCTAGATTATTTTGTTGGGGCTTTTTTAACAGTCACACAAGAGATGGCCCAGGAGCAATTCTGTGATTTCTGCTTTCCACAGTTTTGTGGTGTCTAGAAGAGACAATCACAGTGACTCACCCTAAGTCAGTGCACTGTAGAGAAGGCAAGTGCCATTGATGTCACAGATAGCCTGCTAAATGAATTAATCTGCTTTTCCAGCCTTTCCAGGGCAGGTTGTAAAGTAGTTTTCTAAAGCAGTAATATAAAGATAGCTGCTTCTACACTCTTTCAAAACAAAAAAAAAAGTATATAAATATAAATCTTGCATCCATAATGGTCATTATTAAGAAAAAAAACCAGATGCCACAATCAAAACCTAGTTGAGTAAGTGTATTACAGCACAATTAAGTCATGTTCATAACTTCTTTTTATAAGAAAAACAGAGTGAAGCAATATTCTAGATTACAAACAAAGGAAATGTAGAGTTTTCAAAAATCAAAACCAAAAGCTATTGAATGCATGTGGTTCAATGTGCTATTCAGCATCCTCTGGTAGATGTACTTGTAGAAGTCTGTCAAGTCAGAAGTAAAGCATTATTGGTATTCCCAAGAAGTTATCACCCAAAAGCTATTGCATTAAGCGGCTTTATTTTGAACTTCATTGTGCTAGGTACACGTAAAATAATTGGCTTCTGAATTTGGGTCTATCATCTGTATTTCCACAAGGTGAAGCAATGGAACTGAGTGGAATATTTTATGTGCAGACATGGTAAAGTGGAAAGAAAAAATAAGAGGTTTATGAAGAAGGTTCCTGATTTCAGTCTGAAAGGAGAACACAAGAGTGGCACCTTTACCTGAACTATTCCCATATGAGAAGTGGCAGAAGTCTTATAGAAAGTTGGAACCCAGAACATAACTGACAGAAGTACAATATGATATGTGTTAGAGGAGAGGAGGTGAAAGCTGCAAAGTAAAATGAAATATATTCAGTTTTTGCCCATAATGGACACAGGATCAGTTCCATATCAGATAATGACAGGTGGAGATAAATTTGAAGAACTACCTTCTTAATGAAGACTTCCTATGGGAAGTTTGCAGGGTGAAGTGCACTGGATTAGTTATTTATACTATTTTGTGTTTCTTCTTTGAAAACATAATAAGTTTATTTCAAAAATAGACTTAACCTGGAATGATGGAAAAGTTTAAGAATTGGTGAGTTCCTTTCCTGAAAAAGTGGTTCAGGTGGTGTCTATTTTCACAGGAGTTTTGCATATGTCGCATGCTTATTTACTTTCCATCTTTTGTCTAAAAACACCTACCATTGGTCCCATTATTGAATTCCCAGGAACTCTATCATCTCCCAGTGGTCCCTTGGGTCCTGGATCCCCCTAGCCACAAAGGAACAAATTCAAAATTATAGTAATTATATTCAGTTTTAACTTTCAAAATTTTACAGAATTCAGTTCATTCTGACAGTGACAATTACTGAGACAGGTAATATGAAACCAGTATTCTAGAAGAAGCTTTTACTACCTTGATTCTGATCTCTCTTATACTTCTGCTTCTCCCCAGCTGTGTGAAAGGTAGTTTGTTCTACCTTGACAATTAATTTGATGCCTTTAGTTTTCAAATGAAGGTTGAATATCATAACTCAGTTTGAGGGGCCAGATGCACCTGTGGCTTCCGCCTGCTTTTGCCCACAAGCAGGCTGCATCACCTTGTTTCTGTCAGAGCACACAGAGAACAGAAAGGAAAGCCAAAGGCAAGTGCTGACACAGTTTAGAAAGCCTATAGATGCAATGGTGCAGCACTTCAAAACTGCAAGTTCCATAGCCTGAAGTCTCAGGGAGAAACTTGAGTTTTCCACAAGTATCCCACATAGTATACCATATCTGGTAATGGTTCTATCAGTATAATTTTCCACAAGTATACCATATCTGGTAATGGTTCTATCAGTATAATTTTCCACAAGTATACCATATCTGGTAATGGTTCTATCAGTGGCTTTGCCCGAAAGCAATCAGGCTTAGAATTCCTGTTCCTAATGTTATCCCTACATGGGACAAAATTTGGCTCCTTCTAGTGTTTAAACTTTGGCAACAGATATTTCACTTTACATTAAGGAACTTACAAAGAAAATTTAAATTTTCAATTAAACATTTGCAATTTCTCAGTAGTGAGAAGGAGATGCAGTATTTCAGGAAACATTCACTAGGGAATGCAGATCAAACATTTTATCAAAACCACTGACCAGCTGTAACCATGATGAAGAAATATTAGAAAAAACAGCTTTCTAATGTTACTGTCCCCATATTAGTAACAGCATAATGGTTGTCAAGGGAAATAAAACTCCAGTCCCCAAATATGGGTGTAGCTTAAAATAAATAAACTTCCAATGGACACAACCATGACTGTCCAGAAGTTAAAACCTCTAGCAATCATCCACTACCATCTCAAATACTTAGAGATGTACCAAAAAGACCTCAGACCATAACTCCCAGCTTTGAGAAACATTCCCTGCAGTAGAAATTTATAATGCCTGTATTTGCAACTGCAGACACCAGGATGTTTTAGGAACAAAATTAGTAGTTATCGTTGTACTTTCTACAGTGGAGTGAGAAAACAGACCTGTATAGCCTGTTACATCTACTGTCTGAAACACAGCAGGTATTTGTTTAAACAAAGAAATTATAATGGACCTAAAGAGACAAAGTTTTGTTTATTTTCTAAAAATCAATTTGCATTTTATAATTACCAAAAATACTTGTTTTCTTTCATCAGCTACTGCCCATATAAGTCCTGCTCCAAAATTTAGTAAAGAATTTGGAGAAACTCCTACAGACTCCTGTTGATTTTGGGTCATGGCCCATCTGCTGTGAAAGTTATATGAACTGTACTGACCAGAATAAAATCACAGTGAAAAAGGCAACGAAGTCTACAAAGTTGTTATTTTTCATCATTAATTTTACCAATGAACCATCTTGACTTGCTTACTGGTCTATTCAAAAATGTCACAGTAACTAGAAAAATGTGAAGAAGGGAGACTGATTTAATTAAACCTGTCTTCGTACAAGTTGTGCCTTACTGCATGTCACCTGTATTTTCCTCACATAAAGTTTGACTTGTTATTATGGTTTGAAACCAATATAAGCGATATGAGCACCCCATTCTTCTCCTTTCTTTCGTCTCTGTGGCTGCATTTTTACTCCAGGTATACCTGAGCTGTTTGCATTCCCGTCTTTCTTTCTCCTCCATGCACAAGCAAGTCCAACACACGTCACAACCCTCTGTGATGCCCTATTGCCAGACTGATGAGTATATTGTATATGCAATACCCTCATGTACTTGTGTGGGGGGGGCACATATATTGTTAAGGAAGAAGAAATGGGGATGAAATTACTTCAGAGTGTTAGGATAGACATTAATGATTCCCTCATTCCAAAAACTAACAAAACTGAAAAGCATCAATTACAGTTGAAGTTACCTGACATATTATAACAAGAATAATTTAAGTAACAAGAGTACTTTATTCTTTAAATAGTAGTGAATTTTCAAATATTTTTAAATCCTTCAAAGTTAGCTTCATTTTTGCTGAATCCACCTATTTTACTCAGCAGGACAAGTGCCACTCATTTCAGGTATATTTTCCCCATAGAGAAAATGAGATGGATGTAGCCCTAGCTATCTTGTATATGACATTTCATTTCAAGTAGTACCTAAGGCCAGCTGTTCATTTCGAAGTGACATACAAATATTCAGATCCAAAAAAAAAAAAAATCAGCATATAACACCCTAGAACTACACATGGACATATTCCTGCTGGGGTTTAATGTCATATTCTAAGAAACACAATGCATAGTAAATTTGGAAAAAAGTACTTCAAACTGATTAATTTCACAGAAGAGATCAAACCACAACAGAAATCTAATAATGATCTACTTTTTTTAAACAAATGGCTTCAGGAGACAATAACTATGTACCAAGTTCAGCATGCTATTAATGGACCTAGCCTCCAAACATTCTCTGTTAATTTTTAATACTTTTTAGTCCTTATTTCTGAAATCCAGTCATCTTTGTTACTACAACAAGGAATTTTAAGTCCTTTAAATCATATTCTTTTAATTCTTTAGTTCTGACGGAAAAGTATGCTAGAAATTTTCCAATTTCTGATTGCTAGGAAATACATATCAGATAGTCACCTTTGGTCCAGCCCATCCCGAAACAGATGATCCAGCTACACTAGGCAGTCCTCTCTGTCCTGGATCACCCTGTTACAAACTGGTAGAATGCAGACTTAAACAGACAGTTCCACTTTCTGAACTAAAAGTATCTACGATATAGACCTACCTGCAAAATACGCAACATTGGGAAAAAAACTCAAAGCACCATATTGTTCTTATGAAAGCTGGTCTGAGGTTCTTGTTCTATTGGTTGAACTGTGTATTTGACTTTTTTTAGCTTTAATTAATTTTTTGCGCCTGACTAAAAAAATCCAGTGGTATAACAAGAACACCTGTATGATTTCAATCATTCAGAGCAACACTTACCAAATATTATAATAGAAAGTTAATGATTCAAAGTAAAGATTTGCAAAATACTCAGAATAACTTGGACAACTTTAATTTAGCTTATCAGTGCTCATGCATAACTATAAGATATGTAATGATATATTTAGCTATTCTTTTTCTCCTTGAGACTTTGGTGTCATTTAGGACAGAGGATGGAACTATTGCTGCTTTTCCTTTGTTCTGTTAAGTCTCTAAGCATCAAATGCTTGAGAAATGTTTACATTGCATAAACTCCATAGATTTTTTTGTAAAATACAAAGAGAAGGGTTACTATGGAGGAACAGGCTTACTTTTGGTCCAGCTGGGCCTTGTAGTCCTCTACAACCAATCATTCCTTTTGATCCTTTTTCTCCAGGGTCACCCTGAAGAAAACAAACAATTTTTTTCAATCACAGCAAAGGTTCATTCACAGCTGCAGATACACAAATAGCCCAAATCACAACAATAAGGAAGCCCATAATTAGAAAGGTATTTCAATGTTCCGCTCCAACTGAAATCCTACTCATCTCTAGAATCTGCCCCAAATGTCCTAAATTATATGAAGTGGGAGATAAAAGCTGCCTGTCTACTAAGGCATCTTTCCAGGCTTTTAACTTCATATTTAGATATATAACTCTTCTCCTAATTTCTCTTGGTTTCTCTCTCCCTATCAACGTACTGAGCTAATTTGTCACCTTTGAACTTGAATGAAACTTCTGTACTGAATTTTTAGGAAATCTCTACTGCTTTATTAACTTTAGGCTCTATGTTTATAGTTCAATTTTGCTGCTCTTATTCAGGCTACAGAACACATTGCTCTCCCTTAAGTCCTTTTAAATCATCAGTTAAAGCAGAGTTGCTACTTAAGACATAAAGAATGAAAAAGTAGGTCAGAATCCAAACTCTTACAAAAGTTTGTGGTATTTCCCCAGTGTTTATGTCAAGTTATACTTTTGACCTACATCTCCTTTGCCAGGGGGTCCTTCCAGGCCTCTTGGACCTTGATCTCCCTTTTCCCCCTAACAGAGATTAAATGGTTAATTACTTTTCATGTAGTTAATTTTATTACTCAACAGACTTATGAGAAACAATGCTTACACAAACACTTTCCACAATAATGTCAGTAAATATCTAGTTAATGTTTTTTCCTGAAAAAAATATTGTCTCTTAAAGCCCTTGCAATCTCCTACATTCATATTCCTTGTTTTCACAGACATTTGTAATAGTGCCATTTGCAATTGCATCAATCTTTTGTAGGAAGAATTCCATGCATATACTTATAAGAGGAAGAGAAATGCTTGCAAAGTATCAGAAAATGGCTTGATGGACCAACTCTAAGAAGTAATTTTAGTCAAGTCTGTAGCCAATGGCCAATCCAGGCTGCAAATATTTGCCAGGAGCATTTCGTCACAAATAACCCACATAAAACATTCTATTAAGGAACATTTCCTACAAAATATTTATGCATAATACAAGTCAGATCAGTATATCAGAATGTCTGTAGGTAATTTAGAGAGTGAAAGGTAGATTAAAATGAGGTTACAATCCATTTCTGATTCGAACTGTTGATGAAAGTGATATTACAGAGCCTGTTGTTGATAGGCATCTGCCTGGATCCCACTTTTGTGAGACGTTTTCACACCTGCAAATAACTTCTGTAACATCGCCGTGCTACTCACTGCAGGCACCCAGCTGGTCTTTGCACTGCCCTGAATACCCCGGGTAGCTGCTCAGTGCTACTGTTTTTACCTACAATGGATTACAACAGGGAGGGTGACAGCACAAAGTTAATCATCAGAATAAAGGAAATATGCAAGGGAAAAATAAAAAACTCCCAGCATTCCCAAAACAGAAAAGCCATCTGTAACTTTAACCCAACATTTACCCTTCTGATGTTTCACTTCCGATACACCGGGATCTTATTTTTTAAGCAGTGGGTGAGTGAAATTTTAAAATAATAATTATGTAGCAACAGAAATGCTACATATTTTCTCACAGTGGAAGGCTTACTATCTCAGGCTGTAGTTCGTCAAACTGGTATTTGCACTTCTGGCTGACAAAAATGTGAAGCTGCATTCTTAATAGATACTTCCTACAGTTATTCAGATATTTTCTGATTTAAAGCCCGCAGTCAAAAATGCTGATTTGCTTACTCCAGATTATGTTTAGTTTATCAATCCTACATGTCAGCCAGCTGCTACCCTCATATAAGAGCTGCACAGTAGCAGTTTGGAGGCACCTGGATTCTCAGCAGCAGTTAAAAATCATCCAAAGCACTGACTTTTGTTCACCCAGCAGCTCATTCTTTTTGGAAAGAGTAAAATTAAAAGCTTCCATTTAATGTACTCTAAATTTACTATTTGCTTTGTACCCCTCTAAATTACTGTCCACCATTTTGAATTTATTCTTCTTTTTCCCAGTGTGGCAGAGTGTCTCCTAAAATTCAGAATTTCCCTTGAAAACAAACAGCCCTGGTTTCAGCTGTTTGTGATGGTTCCTGTACCAGGCTGACAGGTTTCAGCCACAGCTCACCACCCTGCAAGGTGCCCTCAGTTACATCAGCTGAGCATTGACTTCTTGGTGTCAGGAAAAATCTGAACAGGCCACAAGGAAAAGGCTAAACTCATGAGCTATCTGCTCGCCAAGAAAATTGTGAAATTTAACAGTAGTCAATAGCCCACAAAAGGCAGGGCAGCTAAATCAATTGCTCATTCAGATGGTAACCACTGTTAGTAGAGTGTTCGTTGGAAATATCTCACCCAGTCCCTTATCCCTGGCAAAAGTATTGGCACATGCCTTCAAGAGAATGAATTCTTTACCACTGCATACCTGCAAATAATCTGCTCTTCCTTCATCACCATTTTTGTACACCTTTTACATATGGTAAAATATATTTCCTTACCTTTTTCCCTAGCAATCCCTTCTCTCCCTTCACCCCCTTCTCTCCTGGGAATCCTGATAGACCTGTACCTCCCTTAAAGAAGAAAAAATCATTATGTCTGCATACTTCAAAAAATTCTTTATTCTGTAAAATGGATCTAACAGTTTGTGAAAATATTAATTAAAGATAAACAATACTTTTTCTCAAATAAAGGTTGCTATTTCCAGTGAGTTAAATGTTCTATAGAGAAAGCAATTTTTTCCACCCATAAAATATGTATTTGAAATTTCTTTCCAAGTTCCCCACTTACTTCTTAAATCTTTGGCTTGTATTAAATAAATTTAAATTTATTCAGTGAATAAAAACGTGACTGAATGCTGTTTGTTATTCTGTGCACAAGAACAATATTACATGAATGTAATTTACTTGCTCAGTCAAACATCTGGGATTTAAAGAATGGTCAGCCTAAAATGCTTGAATGGTGTTATTGGCCAGACACTAACCCCTCACTGTTTGTACAAACTGACCAAGGCATTACTTTTTCAATTACAATCACCGCATTTTCCCTATGCAGACATGGGAAGAAGATGATTCTTTCCTTTGCAGATAACCAAAGCCTTGAGCAAGATGGTCTGGCAGGTGCTCACCGAGCATCTCTCTCACGGACAGGCCAAATCAGACCACACCAGCCAGGTGCTCTGAAGTCTTTGGAGAGCCATTGGACCAGACAGCGTGTTAAACTTCCCACACCCACAAGGCACTCCTGTCCTCTCCTCTCACTGAAGCTGAGTTGGGAACAATGAGGAGAGCAGGAGTTGTGAGGACAGGGGAGAGGAAAAACAGCAGAGAGTGGGAGGAGGGCTGTGGCACTAAACGATGAGAAGGAAAATCTGGAATCACTGCCTCTGCTCCATAGGGCATCAGGCCATGTTGCCTCAGCTACTTTCTGTGGATGCATGGGCTGGAATCCTATAAGGCCAAGGGAATTAAAATTGTTCTGTATCCCTCTTTGTGTGACTGGATATCAAAAACCTCAAAATATCAGAGTGTTTCTCTGCCTGTTCCAGGTCCATTAGACTAGATGACTCAAGGGCTTTTACATTTATATATATATATAT
>WBMZ01014716.1:0-18990 GCA_013400975.1 Atrichornis clamosus
GTGCGCGTGCGCGGGCGAGGCGCTTCCGCCGGCCGGGGAGTGGCAGAGGAGAAGGACGGGCCGGAGGGAACGGATTCTTTAGGAACCTCTCTGTTCGAGGCAGAGGTGAAGAGAGGGAGGGAACTGATCCCCTGGGAGCCCCTCTGTCCAAGGCGGAGGTGAAGGGAGGGACCGGATCCCCTAGAACCCCTCTGTCCGAGGTGGAGGTGAAGGGAGGAAGGGACGGGTTTCCCTGGGAGCCAGCCCCTCTGTCCAAGGCGGAGGGAAAGGGCAGGAGGGACTAGCAACTCTGCTGGTTGCGGGGAGTGGGGTTATCTTAAAGGGTCTCTGTGTTTAACTGAGGTGTTGTTTGGTTTTGTTTTCGTTTGTTTGGGTTGGATTTTTTTATGCTTTCAGATCTCCTCCGGTCGCCTGTGCGACCAGAAGCCAGGCGTTGTTCTTGCCGACTCTTGAACGTTTGTAAGAGAACCGAAAAGATGGTGAATGTTCTGAAAGGTGTTCTGGTTGAATGGTGAGTAATAGCATTTACTGCTTCTTTTTGTGTCAAAGACTGCTTGCTTCTTTAGAGCTGGAAATATTCTAAGTAACTGAAGAGCCCAGATAAAAGGAATTGTGGGAAAGGGTGGTGCTGAACAAGAAAGTGCGGCCTTTGGGGGAAGGGAGACAGGCACAACTTGTTGATAATCCTAATTCTAAACTCCATTTTTGTTCTCAAGATACTGTTTTGCCCTTATTCTTAGCCTCTTTAAAGAAAAGAAAACTGCCAATGAATATTAAAATAGTTTAAAAATATGATGGCAAAAAATGTTAACACTCACTTCGATATAAATCATCCAGATTTTACAAAATATATAATAGTTTGCAGATTATTTTCATTTAGCAAGGCAGAGAAAAGGCTATTAAATAGTTAAAATGCATTTTAACTATTTAGAAATTTTGCATGTTTAAGGGTCCCCTAACATTGTCACATTTTTTGAAAGATACAGAAATTAAAATTTTAACTATATACATAAGTTACATACATATATGCTTGTTAGTTACAACTTCCCCAGTATAAGCGATCTGGTTACCTTTGCAATTTTTCCTTAGATGTTCCCTTTTGTTCTTTGTATTGCTTGCAAATAAGGTTTCTTGCTGTTGTTGTTTGTGAACAAAGTATTTCTCTACTGATTCTTGAGGGAAATGAGGTAATCTTTCATCCCTTCCCTTTTTTTTAATCAACTTTAGTCTGAATTCCATTCAAGGCTGCCATGAGGTTCTGTTTGTAGATCATATTGGAAAGGAATGTGCTTGGAGTTTGTAAATGTAAACTTTTGATGTATGTGCAATATACCTGTTTTCATACCATCTCATCTCTGAACTGAGACTCAGACCACTGGCTACCTCCAGTAAAAAGAACCTTCACTCAAGATTTGTGGGGTTATTGTATAGCATTATATGATGTATAAGATTTCTGCTGTACGCTTAAGCTGTTAATATGTTTGCAATCTATAACTGCACAAAAGCAGAAGCTTGAACCTCTTGTGATGTCCTTGCACATAGCTGTGATGTTGCAGCTGCCTGGACATGAGACAGCTGAAGTCTGGATGTCTGCTGGCTGTGTGTGAGTGGTTCAGATTACGGTCCTCATACTGCATTTAAAAGAGAGCAGATTAACCAACAAGTTCTTTTAAGATTTACTGTGTTACTGAGAATTCGTTTTAAGAATTGTTGTGTTGCCAAAACGACTACATTCATAATTTTGAAAATGTCCTGAGCTACCTGGTTCCAAAATCCTGGGGTTTTTTGCATGTATTCTTCACCAGTTGTTGTGATCAAATATGAAGTTTTACCAATGAGCATATCTTTTCCTGATTTGTAGAAACTAGTATCAGAATAATATTGTCTGAATTCTTAAAAATTTCAGTGGTTCAAAGATCCATTTTGAAGCCACTTTATGCAATTGTTTTAGTTCTCTGTAATTTCCATACTTCCAAAATGTTTTCTTCTAAACATTTACATTTAATGTAAAAGGTAACATCACGATTGTTCAGGTAGGGTGTGATAAATGTACAATTTATACATGAAAACTCTTTCTCCGTGCTATACTACTTTGAGTGAGATCTGGGTTTTGGTTATCCTTTAAAATATGCTTTAAGAAAGCATATTTTTATGGTGCTATTGCTGAAATCAGAAATGTAAGTTCAAACTTGCCTTATTAAGGGTTGGATTTTTGGGTTTTAATTTTGGTTTGGTTTTTTTTAAGCTGCTTTAGCAGCAGCAAAGGGCAACTTTCTTGCTAATGAAGCAGCTGGTTCTACTCATTAGACTTTGTTACCATTTTATTTTTGTCTCTAAAGTAATCAAAACACTACTGTGAAAGAACTTTTTCGAAAGCTTCAAAAACTAAATTTAAGTTGTGAGCGACTCTTGAAGCTAATATTAATCTTCCTAAAATCTTTGGGAATGTCTTCAAATGGTGTTTCTTCTGTTTGTCTGTAACTGCGGGGTGGGATCTGATGTGTCTTTGTCTCTACAGTGACCCAGCAATGAAGCAGTTTCTGCTCTACTTGGATGAGTCCAATGCATTGGGAAAGAAGTTCATCATACAAGACCTGGATGAAACTCATGTGTTTGTATTAGCCGAGCTGGTTAACTTCCTCCAGGAGAGAGTGGGCGAGTTGATGGACCAGAACTCATTTCCGATTACTCAGAAGTGAGGAAATCCAGAGAAATGAGATTACTGCAAGTTTTGGAAAAGTGAATTTCAATAGCTTGGATTGTTACTCTTTTAATAGATAACACTGTGGTTTGTAAGTTCTACATAGAAGTGGCTACTCTAGAAAATGCATCATTTTCATAGACAAAATAGTCTGGAATTGGATTTTGTTTCTCAGTTTGAAAGATTGTGGTATCTGTATTAAAATGCTTAAAATTATGCACTTGAGAACTTCCCTAGAGAATTTTTGATGCACGCTCTCTGGTTTTCCTTTACGATTTTTATCTTGCAAGGTGGTATGACCCAGAAAGTAGAGTAGCATTTCTGTGTTGGAATGTTATATGGAGTCCTCTGACATGTTGTGTGCCTGTGGAATTGATTGAATCTGATTATAGTGTGACTGATAGAAAGTAAAGGATGTCTGTTAAAGTATGATCTGTGCTTCATGGAACATCTCAGTAAGTTGAAGGCATGGTCAGATACTGCTTTAACTAAATGAGATGTATACAGCAGAATGATAGTTGGTGTGAGTATTTCGTTGTGTTGTTTGGGGTTTTGGGGAAGGGCAGGGTTGTTAAAACGTGTTACAAATGCCCCATACTACTTGCCCACTTTTACCAAGACTGTGCTTTCTGAGTTATTCTGAGTTTGGGGAGTGGTGGTGGGAGTCTGGAGGGGAAGGAGGGATATGGGGGGACTGGGACAACAAAAGTCATTACCCTAGGTTATCACAAATTAAAGGGGTAACAGAAATGGGAGACCAATCCTATAAGTGTAATTGCTTGCATTTTTTCACTGAAACTAATAGTCAAAATAAGATATGTGATCGGGAAGAGGAAAGAGACTCCCATGCTCTACCTGCAAAGAAGAAAGGTGGGTTTGGATTTTTGGTTGGGTCTTTTTTTTTGGTTTGGGGTTTTTTTTCTTCAGTTAGCTCTTCCTCCCATATTGCTCTTTGCTGCAAAGAAAAAGCTTTGTAGTTTCATAGTTCGGCTTTTTTTTTCTTCCACTATATTTGTAACTTTAGCTCAGACACTGACTTGGTTGTCAGATCTACTCATGTACATCAGGTAGATGCCACCTTTTTATCTTTGAGAAAAAAAGCAAGTTTAAACAGAAAGGCCTTTATAAGGAACAGTTTTTCTTACTGATTCTCCCACTGCTGCTTGTTTCTCTTGTCCAGTAGATATCAGATTAGTTGGTGGGTTTGTCTGGTTTTTTGTTTTGGTTGGTTTTTTGGTTTGCTTTTTTCCCCCTCAGGAATAGGGAAGTATCAGGAGAAAGTTTCACTAGATGTTTTTAATCAAAAAGCTCTCCAAAGAAAGTTCTGTAGAATTGTATATATTCAGGCTCATGTGCATGAGCAAATAGTCCTGTAAAATTTAGCTTCGTGTCATTTCTGGTACCTTCCTTTCTCTCTGACTGTGTAGAACAATGGGGTTTGGTCCAAGTTGTTTAATCTCTTTCTTTCACAAGTGGGTGCTTCCCCAGTCATGTAGATTCAGAACCAGCTCCATGTCTTTGCTTGAAATAAGATTAAATCTTCTGTAAATGGCTTATGGTTCCTTACCCCTTTCTTGAGATTGATCAAACATTGACCTCATAACTATTATTTTGTGGAAGATCATTGGGTGCTCATTTAATGGAGAAATAATCAGTAGTTTTAACATGGCGTTATAGCCTAGTACAATTTATTTAGAAGTGTCTCCTTTGGAATCCTAGTTTATTTTCCATCCAGATTCTGCTGAAAGGTAAATCATCCATC
Organism: Atrichornis clamosus; assembly: GCA_013400975.1. NCBI lineage: Eukaryota > Metazoa > Chordata > Aves > Passeriformes > Menuridae > Atrichornis > Atrichornis clamosus. The sequence goes on from WBMZ01014716.1 coordinate 4,464, forward strand.
ACTCTCTCTTCAAACGACAGCATTTGAAAAGTCATGTATGGAATTCCACCTGTGAAGCGTCTGTGTATGTAGCATGTCTAGTGCTTGATTTCTATTGTGACTTTCTTTTTCAGTCTGTAATAAATTTTCTTGCAGTTCTTGTCTTTTTCTTCTAGTTAATTGTACGGCTTTGCTGTTGCATTCCCTGTGTTCTATCTTATATTTACAATTTATAAATGGCTTATGTAATACAGAGAGAAAGAAGTTCCAAGCTGTATAAACTAAACAATTAGGCATGCATTCTTATACTCTGCAATTTTTTTTTTTTATTGAGCAAACAACTTTATGGACTTTTAACTTCTAAACCTGTCAATACTTCGATCCTTCCTGCAACCTAACAAGGCCTAACTGATCTTATGCTGGAAGAATAAAAAGATGTAAAGAAGCAAATTAGTATCATCATCTGTGGTCTAAGGAACTGAGTTCTTTGTAGTTCCTATGGGAAAAAAGGTCTTGTATCAGGTAGTATGGTGAAGGAAATTCAATGAGGAAATTTTTAGAACTTGAATATATATATATGAATTAAAAAAGCAAACAAACAAAAAACCCAAGCAAGAGTTCCTAGGATTTAGATGCACTTGGACCCCTGAAAGGTTTTGGTTGGGTTTAAATGCTTATACTTCTGTAACTTACATGCTTTAACAAAAGAAAACCAAACCCAAATTAAAAAATCTCAAAACCTCAAAAAACAAACAAAAACAAAAAACCCAAACAAATGCCCACCAAACAAACAAACCCCCCCCCCCCAAAAAAAAATTGCTCAGAAGGGAGAAAAGTAGCTACTAGTGTTAAAAATATCAGGACATTTTGAGATACTTAGCATTCACACTTACAGATTTTAAATGTTTTTGCTGGTTTTCATTCAGGTGTGAAATATTATTGATGACTAGAGCTTGGAATTAAACACTGTTAAGAATACATATTTTAAAGGCTGAAAGTATTTGAGAATAAAAGCTTTAGGAGATCTGTTTAAATATATACATGCTTTGATAATAGAATTGATACCGTGAGAAAATCAGCTCTCACTGTATTTGGAATATTATGTGTTCATTTCATGTTTGTATCCATAACTAATAAGTTTACTTTTTTGCTAATACCTAGCACGGGAACTATAGTCTTCTGAGGTCCTGCTTGAGCAGCAAAAATAGAGCTTGAATGACAGACTTGTTCCTGTTTGTAAAATCAGCAGATTTTATCTTTATGGGCTTTCAGTGCTCACTTTTTGCTTTTAGTCTGAGTTGAAAGTATTTTGTTTACTGGAAGAGCATGGTAGAACAATTACCTAAGAGACACTTACTTGAACTTCATTTATTACTTGCTACTTACTTATACTTAGATCTAAAACAGAATGCAAGTTCACTTTGTTTGCATTTTGTGATGTAACCAGTTGCTCTTGTGTAGTTCCTGCAACGTGAACATGCTCATAGCTACTGCTTTCATTAACACAAATGCAGAATCTAAAGAGTAGTATTTGACAGAAAGATGAGAGATCTCTAAAGCAAGGTAAGAGAATTTGAATAATTCCAACAAAATGTTATGTGGGAAGAGAGGGATGGAAACTGGAAATGCAGGTGTGTAGTAAATTAAAGCAATAATACATCATTTTTATTGAAGATTATACTATTGGACATTTTTCTGTTTTTGTTCAAGCCTCAGATTTTTAAAATTTGTTTATTAATGGGCTTCAAAGAAAGCTGTGTAAAATCAAATAAGTCTAAATGCTGTCACATACTTAGATAAATTATGGAATAAGCTAATTCTGGAGAGTGGGTTATTTTAGCAAGGGGGTTGGCAGCACAATGAATATGACCCTGGTTAGTCAGTATAGATAGAGACTACTATATTCGCTTGTGGGCAATGCATAAGTCCCTCTTCCTTCTCTCTGATACAACAACTAGCCCAGGAAGAATAATTGGCCGGTGCAGGAAAGGAGGAAATAACCAACAATCAATAGAGAGAATGGATGTGGCCTCAAGAAGGAAAATTCAGTTGAAAGAGAACAGAGAATGCTGCAGGGAATTCTACCATTTTAAATGAGAGAACCAGACTGAGTGGATTTGACTCTAGCTAAACTTGCCAGTGTTGTTTCATTACAAAGTAGGCATCTGAATCCATTTGGAATGATAGTGTTTTTGTTTAATGTACTTACAATGATAATTAGGGGATTTGGGAGCTTTGATTTTGTTTTGTTTTGTTTTTTGTTACTTAGTGCTGAGAGCTATATGGCTGTGTGATGTGCTGTACTAAACCTTCTCCAAGTGCTGTTGTACATTAAGAAATCCTATTTTACAGTTTTTCCAGGTTTGTACAATGCATTCAAAAGCATATCTTCTGATTCTCTCTCTTTTTTTTTAACCTAATGTGCCATAACAACAGATTTTACTGTTTTTTCTCACTGAACTCTGCAGGGCCACCTCATGTATGTGAGAACAATCTAGAGAACACGTATTTTGTGCATTAACAGGATTGTTTACTGTGAGCTGAAGTAAACAGGATTGTTTACTGTGAATTAAAGATAATGGTATTTCATGGTGTCATTAAAATGACTTATGTTAACTTTTCTTAGTTGGCATCTTCACCACGAGTGTCCAATTTCAGTCAGCCCCTAGGCTGAGCTTGCAAAAGTAGGGCACTAAAAATAATCTATAAACGTATATGTGTGTGTGTGTTTATATAGATATATAAAAATCAACAAGTCTTCAATCATATAAACCAACACAGTCTGAGACGTATATTTTGCTCTTCCAATTAAGCAGTAGGCCATTGAAGAAAACAGTAAGCTTTCATAATAAATTTTTTTTGCAGTTACAAATTTCACACAAATTTCCACACTGGCTCCTTCATTATCCCACAAATGATCCCATTAAAGCTGGTGGTGGTTACTGTAAAATGAGTGCATTACTCAGTATGTTAGAATTGGGTGTTCATGTTTGATTTGTAATTTAGACTGTGGCAAGGCCTATATGTGCTATGTAAAATTAAGGATTCAAAATAAATTGAAGTTCATAGTGATGGAAGAACAAATTCTTCCTAAATTAAGTCATTATTTTTGGTCTTATGACTTAACAATTAATAAGAAATTTAAACAATAGGATATCTGACAGAAATTTGATGTGGAGATAGTTTTTTGTTTGGTTGGAGTTTTTTTAATGTGGAACAGAAGTAATATTTTACCCATCTTTGTTTCATATAAAAAGATTTTCAGGACTGAAAAACTGGCAGTTTGAAGGTAGACCACTAAGGGGAGCTCTTACCAATATTTTAAGCTGCTTTAAAAAAAATTGTTGCAGTCTGGGCAATGGTGGGTCAGAGACTTACCGTGCTTTGGAACATTAGATACGCTTTCAGCTAGAGATGAACATTCAACTTCAAAGGATCCTTCTAAAAAGATACTTGCTATCAGAGATTTTGGAATATAGTATTTTTAGCTCAGAAATTTCTCAGATACTTAGTTATCCAATGTTTTCTTCCTGTGCTTAGGTACACAGTCGTGTTATGTTAAAATGATGAGTCTGAAATGTGGTCTTCCCATCCGATGTTACTGATAAGTCTGTGTATCTCCACGCCATGAGCCTGCTTTAGGAGTTGCTCTGTATTAAGCTACATAATTTGTAGTGAGTGTAAATCAAAAGAAGATGTTGATAGGAAGTAACGTTTATTAATTTTTTTCCTGTTTATTTCCTCATAATGCAAAATGCTCGTGATTGTAGGGCACCTGTTCATTAGATCACATGCATCAAACTTATTGCATTCAATCTTACTGTATGTCAGTCTGCACTGGGGATTTCTGCATCTGCATCCCTGCAGTGTTGCTAATAGTACATGGAAATGAGACATATAGAAAGTTTTTCCCTCATTGGCTCCCCAAATGAATAGCTATATTGGTTTACATGTATATAAAGGTAAAATTCAATATGTTCCCTAAACAAACAAACACACAAAAAACCACAACACCTACCAGGCTAAGTTTTAATATGAGGAGAAAACCCCCCTAAGACCCTGAATATTAGTGATTGTATTTTTCATATAGACAGAAAAAGTAATTTTCTCACTTCTGATTGCATAGCAGTAATAAGAAGATTAACTACAGACTATAAAATTGCTGTCCAGTGAACAAATTTTAAAAGTTAAAATCTTAAGAGTATTATTGCTAGCTTTAGCTGAGTGCTTGAGCAATTCTAGATGTTAGTAACAGGTTGAAGGTTCCTGGAAGAAGTCTTAAGACTTATAATACCCATGCAGGAATGTGCTTGAATACACCAAAGAAAACCCATCCAACACCAAAACTGACAGATAATTGATTAGCCACATAACTAACCCCTCAGGAAAGAGCAAGCAAAATTTTTGGATGACTACAGATTTAAGGAGTTGGCTGTCAGAGCTATATAGTTGTTAATTATTCTACTGCAGAAAAGATGGATCCAGTTGTAAATTGCAGGATGTGCACAATGATGGGTGCACTTGCAGCTGTGAAGATATCAACTGCAGATAAGATAGTATTGCAGATTTCTACGGTGTTGGCATTGCTCATACAGTGTCAGTAGAGAGAGGTACACACACTAAACAAAGCCCTATGATCTCCCACCATTTTGTGTGTTGTGCTCCTGATGCACCAAAGCTAGAGGGCTGAGATAGGAGGACATAAGAGAAAAAAGGCAGGAAAGAGGAGCAAGAGTGTTTTAGGCTTGTAACTATTATTTGCTGTTAATTCTGAAATTGAACAGATCAGAAGGATCATAAGGATCAAAAAATGTACTTGCAATTAACTAAAACTTAACTGGTTTACAAAAGGTCCTGTGTTTATCATCAGAGCCATCATATCACAAGGACTGGGAGAGCAAGTTTTCTTAATATTACACCTATTGTTCTACTTTGTCCTGGATGGGACCATTTGTCCATGTGGAATGATAGTGTAGTTTAACTTCCTTTTAATCTCTTCATTCTGCTACATTGGCAACTTCATTGGGTGTAAGATGTGTGTCATATGTATATCATTACCAATAGAGGTACTCCAGAAGCTAGAGATTCAGCAGCAATGAGTAACCCTGGAATAATGACAATGTTCGGTATCATCAACCAGCTTGAAATTAAGATATGACAGAAAAATCTCTCTTCAACTGTAAAATGAAGCATGCTCCCTATATTTGATTTTACTTTTGGTCTAAGTGGAGACTAATTTTATCTTTTAATTTTAGGGAAGTTATAAAGTCAGTATAAAACTGAAGAAAAAAGAAGCCTGGCTTCGTAATGAATATTTGAAATCAATATTGTTAAGCACAACCACATCAAAGTCAATGTGATTGAGAACTGTGACAGCTTTTTGCAGTTGGCCAGGTTGCCATTTGGGCAGAGGGAGCTGCAAAGAGCATTTGAGAGGAGCCCTAGAGTAGGGATGAGGAGTGGGCAAAGCTAAGCATCTGACCAAATCTGTCAGGACGACTAGGGATCCTAAGTCTTGGAATTAGTAAATGTTTCCCCTTTTGGCTTTGAGCAGGGTTTTTTTAAGCTATTTTTGCCTGTTTAGCCTGCTGTGTGACAGCAGGAGCCAGAAGGAGCTGTAGGGAGTGGGAAGGAACGATTCTGAGGGTGTATGTTTCAGAAGGTGGTTCCTAAAGTTGTTTGCTGCAAGTATGAAAAACTAGACCAAATTGAGACTGCCTTTTAATGTGCAGAGTTATTCTAGTTCATTATTTTTTAATGTACTATAAACCAAAAAAGAACTGTGAAGGTCCTATAAAGAACTTTTGTTGTTTGAATTGACAGCTACAAGAAGCAACCTGCTACACCTCTAAATTTGAAACAGTGCAGGAGGCTTTCATATAGTGCATTTTTTTCATTGTCATCATAGTTACATGAATATCATAACCAAAGCAAGTAATAAAAAAAAATAGAGAAGACTGTGAATATAGTCTACCTGCACTTTGTTAAAGCCTTTGGCACCATTTCACACAGCACTCCCCTGAAGAAACTGGCTGCTCATGGTTTGGATGGGTGCACTGTTTGCTGGGTGAGAACCTATCTGAATGGCTGGGCCCAGAGAGTGGTGATGAATGGAGTTACATCCAGATGGTGATCCATCACTTGTGTTCCTCTGGGCTCAGTGCTGAGGCCAGTCCTGTTTAACAACTTTATTAGTGATCTGGACAAGGGGATTGAGGGCACCCTCAGTCAATTCACAGGTGACACCAAGGTAGGTGGGAGCGTTGATCTGTTGGAGTTTAGGAAGGTTCTGCACAGGGATCTGGACAGGTTGGATCAATAGACCAAGGCCAATGGTATGAAGGCCAAGTGCCAAGTCCTGCACTTGGGTCACAACAACCCCAGGCAGCACTACAGGCTGGGGAAGAGTGGCTGGAAAGTGGCCTGGCAGAAAAGGTCTTGGGGGATGCTGGTCAACAGTGGCTGAACATGAGCCAGTGTGTGCCTCGGTGGCCAAGAAGGCCAATGGCGTCCTGGCCTGTATCAGCAATAGTGTGGCCAGCAGGACCAGGGGAGTGATTGTCCCCTATATTCAGCACTAGAGAGGTTGAATCCTGTGTTCAGTTTTGTTTCCCTCACTACAAGAAAGACATAAAAGCACAGGAGAGCATCCAAAGAAGGGCAATGGAACTGGTGAAGGGTGTGGAGCACAAGTCTTATAAGCATTGTCTGAGAGACCTGGGGGTGTTTAGCCTGGAGAAAAGGAGGCTCAGGGGAGACCTTATTGCTCTCCACAACCACCTGAAAGGATGCTGTAGTGAGGTGAGGGTTGGTCTCTTCTCCCAAGTAACAAGTGATAAGAGGAAATGGCCTCCAGTTTTGCCAGGGGAGGTTTAGATTGGATATTAGGAAAAATTTCTTCACCAAAAGAGTGGTCAGGTATTGGAAAAGGCTGCCCAGGGAAGTGGTAGAATCACCATCCCTGGAAATGTTCAGATGGCATGTGGATGTGGCATTTGGGGATATGGTCTAATGGTTAACATGGCAGTGCTGGGTTAGAGGTTGGACTCCATGACTTCAAAGGTCTTTTCCAACCTTAGTGATTCTATGATTCTGCAGTATGCTTACCTTGTGAAAGAGACCTTCCCTTCCCCAACAATATTTCTTAAAATTTAGGGAAGAAAGGGATGTTTTACAGTCCTTACACTGAGTACCATTACTGTAAGGTGGGGGTCCCAAGGGGGAACAAACATCGAAAATTGGACTGCTAATAAGGATAATCAGACCTTTCACATCCAGAATTTATTTTGTGTCCTTCTGAAACTAGGATTAAAATGATCAGTGAAATCCCTAAACAGGTATTCATGAGAGTAAGGGGTATTTTAAAATTATTTCATTTGGTCATGGAACTGTTTTCTATTATTGTATTGTATTTTGCTAAAACTATTTAAAAATGCAAAAAATCATATTCTTGCAGTAATTTTTTCTACTCCTAAATCTACATTGAAATGGGTTTTTTTCCCAGTGAAATAAATGGACTTAAATATTTGACCATGTTTCTTTATAGAACTGCCCACAATAATGCAGGCATTATGCTGTAATTATGTTGGGTTTGGGGGTTTTTAAAAAAGAATTAACACTTGATTTTGCAATGATCTCTGTATTTGTCATAGTTTCTAATTGGGGACTCTGATGACAAACTGTGCTTAAGACCTTGACTATTTTGGTGGCTTTTCTCTTATTCTTTAATATTTTTCAATAATTCACTCTAGTTTGGTATTTGAATACTATCTCCATTGAATTTTGGGGAAAAAAAAAAAAAAGAAAAGGACTGTTTAAATTTTGCTGTGCTGTCCTCTTACTTAAACTGCTAATGAGACCACACTTGGAAATAAGAGGTTTTGAAGAAACTATATATGGCATGGGTCTCTGTAGATTTAAGCTAAAAAAGATATAAATTTATGTCTCAGCCATTAAGGCACTTGTCTGAAAAGCCTAGGGACCTCGGAAATATTTCCACCAGCTGCTATTTGTTTTAATATTCTAATGTGCTCTTTGCTGAGAAAGTTATATTAATCTTTTTTATATTGTAGACATATTCAAAGATCTCACTTTGAACTAGGGTTTTATAATGCTAAACTTATGAAATGCATAAGAAGGGAGCCTAACCTGATGTGGTAAATGAAATAGGCAAAAATTACTCTGTTTAACAGAGTAACATACAGATAGCCATGTCTTTTTCTCCTGGCCCTCCTTAGTACTCATTTCAAGTTTAATTTACCATTCTTCAATGTAATTCATCACAACTGTATGCAGAATTCTAGGTGAAGTCTTCTCAATACCAGTGCAATATTTTTCATATTCCAGAACTCTCTTTGAAATTCTGGGAGTATTGGCCTCTTTCATGATGTCATCAAATTAATGCCTTTTGGGTGTTCTCCTGCTGACTGACAGATACAGATTGTTCTCCTCCTCTCTTTTCACGTGATGCCTTCAGCTTAAAATGATCATTTTCAAGTCCTTCAATTAATGACTTTGAACTCTGTACTATCATATTTAATCCTATTCTTTTTAGAGGTCTGCTTCCATGGATCATCTATTATTTTCTGAATGATATATTTATTTTGAGTCTAGGCTGTATTGTTGACCCTCAAGGTTGTATCATCAGCAAATTTTATTAGCACACTCCTGATTTTGTTCTAAGGTCACCTAAGAAAAATATTAAAAAGGTCAGTATCACAACTAATTGTTCAGGGACTCAATTTATTGTATTTCCTCAGTCTGTTTTCTTTGGAGCACCATCCACTGCCACACTTAATTAGTTCCCATCCCTCGTCATCTGCACTAATCCTCATCTCTTCAGCTTAATATCTTGTGTGGCGTAACTTGATATACTCTGTAAAGTTTAAAAAAACCCAAACCTACACATGAATATATTTCCCTTATTCAGCACTGTAGTGGGTTGACCCTGGCTGGATGCCAGGCACCCACCAAAGACATTCTATCACTCCCTCCTGCAACTGGACAGGGGAGAGAAAATACAATAAAGGGTTTATGGGTTGAGAGAAGGACAGAGAGAGATCACTCACCAAATACTGTCATGGGTAAAACAGACTTGAATTAGAGATATTAATTGAATTTATTACTAACAAAATCAGAGAAGGGTAATGAGAAGTAAAATAAGATCTTAAAAACATCTTCCCCCACCCTTCCCCCCTTCCCAGCTCTACCTCCTCCCCCTCAGTGGCTCAGGGAGACAGGGAATGGGGTTACAGTCAACTCACCACAAGTTGTTTTTCCTGCTGCTCAGGGAGAGGAGTCCTTCCCCTGCTCCTGCCTGGGGTCCCTCCCATGGGAGACTGTTCCCCGACATGAGTCCATCCCATGCGCAACAGTCCTTCCCAGGCTGCTGCATGTGGGTCACAGTTCCCTGGCGTGCAGTCCTTCAGAAACAGCCTGCTCCAGCATGGGTCCCCCGTGGGGTCACAAGTCCTACCAAAAATCCTGCCCCAGTGCGGACTCCTCCCTCCATGCGTCTGCAGGTCTTGTTTTCCTTGTTTAGGCCTTGAAGAAGAGGGGCAAAATATGTGTGGAAGGTTGGAGCTGCTTCCACAACAAAAATGAAGCAGGAGAAAGCTGGAGTGAGCAGCCGGTCAACTGGAGGGTTTGGTTAATCCTCAGTCAGCTTGGCTATTCTTGTCAGCTACTGAGGAAATCCTGGCTCTGTCTGGGAATCTGCCCAGGCAAACTGACTTGTTTCTTTCTTCTCTTTCTGTGTGTTCCTCTGTGGTGGAGGAAAATTGCAAGGTGAGGTACATCAAAAGGAAATGCCTTTAGGAATCAGCTGAGCATACAAAGCTAACAAAAATGAGTTAAGTTTGCGTGTGAAAGGAGTGAATAGATTTACATGTGAAAAATGTGAGCAAGTTTGCATGTGAGACTCTCCAGTGCATTAAAAATGGGACAGTCATTCATGCTGTAAATCCAGATGGAATTGAAGGAGGAAAATAGAATAATGGAGGCATTTACAAAAGCAGTTTCTGCATTGTAACACAAGACACTTCAGCACCTATTCTAGTTTAGGTCTTGTGAGGTAGTGTTCTGCAAGGTGAATTCTATGGGTCTTTTTTTTCTTTTTTTTTTTCCCCAGCCTATAAGGAAAATTTTCCTATTTCTTTTAATTTAGGACATTTTGGTAATTCTCAGCTTCCCTTTTTTTTCCTCAAGGACTGAAGAATGGGAGTGAAATAAAGACATGCCTTAATTTTAGTTTTAGGCTTCTTGACTCTATAGCGTATGTACCTGAATTGAGCTTGTTGAACTCAAAGATATTGCTAAGTTTTTGCTTGCTATTTTTTACAATATTCAGGATTGTGTGGGTTTAACCACATGCCAACATTAAACATGTTTTTGCTTACCTGCTAATGATTACACCTGAAAGATGCAAGAACTTTTTTTTTTTTGTTTTTGTAGTAATAGGTAACTCAAGAACTAATTTTTGTTACTCCTTTTTCTTACCTCACTTTTCTGCATCTTAAATGAAACTGTCTTTAGGACAGGATTAACTATGAAGATAATTTAAATGACACTTTAGTTTAAATGATACTTTAAAAAACCTAAGCAAACAAAAAAACCAGCTCCCAAACCAACAAATAAAAAAACTCCATGTTGAACTGAGGGATTCAAAACGATCTTAACAATAATGGTTACATTTGATTTTTCAGCTGTACTTTCCCTTTCTCATGGATCATATGAATCACTTCTAGGAAGTGTTTATATTATTAAAAAAACAACCACCTGTGGCTTTACATATAATGAGTATATAGAGAACTATTGGCTCACCAGTTCTGGGAATACAATGCCAGTGGAAATCACAGTTGTGTTCTTTACAGTGCTAATGTTGCTTGCATTTGGAAGATAACCAAGTCCTGTGCTTTGTCTTCTGTCCCAACCTACCCAAGCTGTAAAAATGAACATGAACACAGTGAGATTGTGAAAGGTGAAGAAATCATGAAAACTGAAATGACATGGGAAACAAGTGTCTGCAATGAAAAACATTTAATGTGAGAGAGTACGAATATTTTACCTGCCAAGAAAAAAATTCAAGATGTTCTGGTTTGGTAGACTAAGGAAGGTGAGTTGAAGATTGCTTTCTTGTGTTTTTGAAATTAAAATATAAAACAGACATTCAAAAAGTTCACATAGTTGCTTGTAGACAAATGGGATTTATCATCTGCCTTCATTAATGGTCACAACTAGTTTTTTTAATGGTGTCTGCCTTTCAAAATAAAGGAGATATTACAAGAAAGGCTTCCTGAAAAAGAGGCCAGCCTTTCATTCCTTGGAGAGTTGTAAATACGGTATTACCAGTTCACAGAAATGGACAGGTATTAAAGTAGCTGCTTACTCTCACAGCTGGATAAAATGGAAAAGCATAGGCCTTGTCATGAAACAGAGCTGAGTTCCTTCTGAAAAGGCACATGCCCATTTGCCTTTGCCCTTACATTCACAGTATTCCAATAACAAAAATTAATTTGCAAAGTTTTCTGCGCAGTTACTTGACTGATCTTTTATTACCCAGTCAAGTTGGCTAAGTAACTAAGCTTTTCTTTAAGTCAGTAATTTATACTGTTAGCCCATTAATGTAATGAACTGGTACTTTAGGTCAAACTTAGTAGACTGGAGGAAGAGATGAGTTCACTAGTGAAGGAAAATACTGCCTCTTTCCTTTGAGGTTTATATATTTTGTAAACATATTTTTAAAATATTGTGGAGTGTGAATTGTGTTTTAAAATGCTTCATTATTCTAGAGATGTACCTTTAGTCACAGGAAGAAAAAGGTTCCAAAAAGTACAAACTTGATGCAATACAGTAGTGGTGTTTTCCTAAGTGTGGTCTGTCTTATGCATTTATAGAGCAACAGTGTCCCATAGGCAAATTAAAAGGCCATGTTCTATTGCTATAAATGGAAGAGGTTTTGACTTCTGTTTTCACTTTGGAAGCTGAGGCCTTGTCTTATCTGTAAGGATGCTCCTGGGTTCCACTCACCTGGATTATGAACTTCATTTGAGATTGCTCTTGCTTCCCTTCTGCACATGGAGAAATGCTGTAGTCCATCCCTGATGAGGAATTAGGTCTTTTTGACTCACACATGCAGCTGAAAAAGATGGGGAATTGCTCCCCTGTTGCAAGGTTTAAACATAGCCTGAAGTATCTGGTTCTAGTTCTGGGACTCTTGTGCATCTCTGTCAATTCATTTTTGGAAAGTAAATGTGCTAGGTTGATAGAGTGAGATGGAGCAATGACAAGAGAGTGCATCTTCCCGTGTGTTTTCCTTCAATCCTCAACATTTAACAGGGTGCAGAATGGGTGGTACTCCTGCAAGGTACCAGTCAGTCATGATCATAGTTTGTAGAGGTTGGTGAACAGCTACCAAACATAGTTTTCTCTTGTGATTATGAACCGAGGTACAACATCTAATGCAGCTGAGAGAAGGGACTAGTGGGAAACACTGTTGTGCCATAGTTAATGTGCCAAGGGTGGAGAGGACAGGATTACAAAAAGCTTTAAAGCTGCAGTGGTGTTTTGCAAATATTTCTCTGATGATTTTTGCCTTACTACCTAAATTCAATTCTTATGATGGCCTGTAAATTAGGAATTGAGCTAAGGCATGGATAGCTGAAGTTAAACATAAGAATTGAGTGAACAGCAGTTTTAACTGTTTTGGCTCCTCAAAGTTTTTCTACTGAAGAAGAAATCCAAATATATGAAATATAAGCCTACCAGTGGTGGTTGTCTTGCACAGATATCCAGTAGGTTATTCAGGGAACCTGGTCTTCAACAGCTCACGAGTTGGTAACAACTGCTGTAATGTATCCAGAAATGGAGCCTGATAACTTTTTATTGCACTTTAGCTATAGGACCTGTTAAGAGGAGGCCCAGAGTTTAGCCTCGTAGTGTAACTGAAACCCTTCCATTAAAAGGCAACTTCTTTTTTCATGAGAGTTATGTTAGAAATGCTCACTTACCAATATAATTTAATGAGGACAAATTCGTTGAAGCAAAAACTGTTTAGTAAGTAACGAGTCAGCTGACTCAGGCGCGTCTCTGAGCAGAAGCACACACAGCCCCCTAAAATCCTCGAACTTTTAAACCCTTTCCCCGGTGGATGGGGTCCCTGTTCCCTTTTCCCATTGGCTGGGTACTGGGGAACTTACAGGCTTTTCCCGACCGCCTCCCGCGCCAGAAGCAATCACAAACACGGGAGCTCCCCTGTCTCCCCCACAAGCACGAAGGCTGCCCTCATGCAGGCTGCATGTCCTGCCTACATGACAGGAGCACGGGTTCTTANGGGTTCTTACGGCTGAAACAAAACCACTCCAACCCCTACAATTCAGCAAGTGCAAAAAACACATTAAGCAAACCGTATCTGAACCATAGGTAAGAATAAACAGAAAACAGAACCAACATTATTCCTTCTTCCACTCCGTAGTCCTTGAGGGCTGAAGCAAAATGCAATTTCATCTCTCACATTTATATTACCAGACAAAACCCAACTCTAACATATTATCTCAGGCTTCAGTCTTCCAGATTTTCACACACCGAGCTGGTCATCTGGCACAAAGTTTGGCCCGTTGTTGCTACAGGTTGTAAGATAAAATCCTTATGGAGCTTTCAGCAGTGGTGTGAAAAATGTTTACCTTTTTAGTTTCTGAAAAGGTCTGTAAGTTTTGATTACTAAAGCCAGCAGGGGATCGGGCCTTTTCCCTTCCTGCTCCCCGTGTACTTTCTTTGGATGGCTTTTCTAGAGCTGATAATTAGTTTGTTCCTGGTTTCATTAAACTACTAAGTACTTCACACCTTTTATGTTCAGGCATTTTGTTGCTCCTTCCTGAAGAAAGTGAATGTGCACTGAATGTGATACCAGAATACAGCGTCAGTTTGTTTTTATTGAGGCTCCCCCAGGTCTTGTAGTCTTGATATCTCTGGATTGTATCCTGAATTGCCACATTTGAAGGATAAAGGTATTCTCTCCCACAAGACACCCCCCTGACCCGTTACTGTAAGCATTATTTTCTGGGAGCAAAGGTGACGCTTAGCATGGGACACTGGTCAGCGCAATTAATTTTCACTCGCTGTGGCATTAGGTGTGAGTCAAAAATGCAAGAATATAGCGCTTGCGATTTTTGCAGGGAGGAGCGTGAAGTACATGATGGGGGCTCGATGCCCTAGATATTGGCACCAACTCACTTTGCTTCCTTCTCAGCCCTGAAGGCAGGAGGGGTAAGTCAGCTCTCAGCGCTTTATCGTCAAATCACGCCCGCGCTTGTGATTTCTGCTCCAGAGGGCGGTCAGGGCGGTGAGGGGCTGAGGGGGCACAGGGACGTGGTGGCGGCTGTTTCCCGGGCCAGACGAGCTGCTTCCACGCCGCGCTGCAGTGCCCTCCGCCGTGGCTGCGGCCGGGCTCCTCGGGGCCGGTGCTTGGGGCTCCGCTCACCCCGGCGGGCCCGGGCCGGCGCGTCCGGACGGGCGGCGGGGGTGGAGCCGGGCCGGGGCAGGGCGGCGGTCA